>PVIJ01003075.1:91418-143198 GCA_004024925.1 Scalopus aquaticus | reverse complement strand
GATGTTGAGCATTTTTTCATGTATCTGTTGGCCATTTGCTTTTCTTCTTTGGAGAAGTGCCTTTTGAGCTCTTCTGCCCATTTTTTGACTGGGTTGTTGGCTTTGTTTTTGTTGAGTTGTGTGAGTTCCTTGTAAATTTTTGTTATCAGTCCTTTATCAGATGTATTGTGTGCAAAACTCTTTTCCCAGTTGGTAGGGTGTCTGTTAGTTTTGGTTAATGTCTCTTTTGCTGTACAGAAGCTTTTTATTTTGATGTAATCCCATCTGTTTATCTTGTCTTTCACTTCCTTTGCTTTGAGGGATGAGTCTTTCAAGATTTTGCTGAGATGTATGTCGTGTAGAGTTTTGCCTATATTTTCTTCTATACATTTTATGGTTTCAGGACTTACATCCAGGTCCTTTATCCATTTTGAGTTGACTTTTGTGCAGGGTGTGAGGTAGTAGTCTAGCTTCATTTTTTTGCATGTGGCTGTCCAGTTTTCCCAGCACCATTTATTGAATAGACTGTCCTTGTTCCACTGCATTTTCTTTGCTCCTTTGTCAAAGATTAGTTGTTCATAGATATGTGACTTTAATTCTGGGTATTCTATTTGGTTCCATTGGTCTTTCTGTCTGTTTTTGTTCCAGTACCATGCTGTCTTAATTATTATGGCTCTGTAGTATAATTTGAAATCAGGGAGTGAAATTCCTCCGTAGAAATAATCTTAGTTTTTAATTTCATACATATTACACATAGACTTAGATGAAGGCTTATATATTAAGTAATAAAGTTCCCTTTCAGAGCATTGATTGAAACAAAATAAGTTAAGGCATTTGGAAAGTCTAACTAAGATCACAGATTAAATTCTCACTTTTTCCTTCTGTCAGACACCTTTATGTACTTTATAGTTTTCACAATCATATATTCAAGAGTACTACTTCTGCTAATACTTCATTCTAAATCTCTCCTTTCCCCTAGGATTAGAATACCATTGTTTCCTCTGAAGTCAGCATTTTGTGATGGTGAATTCAGATCCTAAGGCCTCTTAATGCTGAAAGAAATAATGGATGACTCTGGGTTGTGATTACATAAATTATAATATTTTCAAGCTACCTAGATGTTGAGCACTCTGGAATTAAAGCCTTAGAGATTGAGGTACCTCGTGTTGAATTAGCCTGGACAAGAAAGATAAGGAGAGCTTATAATAGTAATTGAGGATGTGCCATAAGCCAGGCATTATGAAAAGTGCTTTACATGCATTATTTCCATAATCATCATAATTCTCATTGTGCTAGTTTTTAACTAAGCACTTTAGTTTTTAACTGAGCACTGGAGAACTAAGGCTAGAGAGGTTAAGTAACTTGCACAAGATCACTTATAAGTGATATGGTCAGGATTAAATTCCAGACTTATCAGATCCCAGAGACCATCTTACAACAACTCAACTAAACTGTCTCCAGTATAGGTAGCTTTGCATATTCAAAGACTTTTGAGAAAAATTATATTAGGGCAGCAGCAGAGGGAAGAACTTGGACCAAATATGACTGTTAGAACAAAGTATATTTGGATTCAGCCTGAGTTTTTCTGATAGTGCCATTAAGAAGTTGACAAAGCAACCTTTGTTGCAAGCTTCAGAGATTCAGGTAGGAGTAGGTGACTGTTGTAGAGAAGATATTTATTTGCATATACAGTTGGAGATTAGATTTGCTCAAACATTTCCCCATTACTGGAATTACTTTTTTTTTTCCAAATCAACTTTACTGAAGTAAAACTAACATACAATAAAATGTACCCATTTTAATTGCACATTTTTGGCAATATATGAGATTTCTAATTGTTCTATGTTGTACAAATATCTGTCAGTTTTTTTTAATTTTATCTGTTTTGATGGATGTGATGGTATCTCACTGTATGTTTTTTTTTTTAATAACAGCTTTGTCAGGGTGTAGTTAGCATACAATAACTGCACCTATTTAAATTACTTTGTTAAGTTTTCATATGCATGTGCGTGCACACACATGCGCACACAAACACACACACACACACACACCTGTGAACTATCACCCCAACCAAGACAATGAACATATGTATCCATAATACCAAAAAGTTTTCTGCTCCCCCTATGTTACTCTTCCTTCTTCCCCTCCTGCCTTCTGCTCTTTCTCTGTGGTATACTGATCTGCTTTAAGATACTATGAATTAATTTACATTTTCTAGAATTGTGTATAAATGGACTATTTCATTATCTACTCTGTTCTTGTTTGGCTTTATTTCTCCATTGTAGCTGAAGGAGAGTCTTGCAGGATATAATAATCTTGGCTGGCAATTTTTGTCTTTGAATATTTTGATGTTGTTCTAGTTTCTTGCCCATACAGTTTCCTCCAAAAAGTCTGATGTCAGCCTGATGGGATTTCCTTTGTAGCTTACCTGCTTCTTTTCCCTAGCTACTTTCATTATTTTTTTCTTTGTCTCAAACTTCTGGTATTTTCATGACCTGTACATTTTGTTGTAAGTTCATTACATTTAGCTAACACTGTTCTTTTAGCTTCATGAACATGTACATTTGTTTCTTTCTCAGTTTGAGAAGTTTTCCTCTATTATTTATTTGAATAAATTCTGTGTTTCCTTCTGTCTTTCCTGCTCTTCTAGGGCACCCATTGTCTTTATGTTGCCTTTCCTAACTGGAGTTGGATAGGTCTCAGTGTGTTTTATAATTTTTTTCTTCATCCTTTTTTTTTCCTCCAACTTGATCCTTTATGCATTATGATTCTCAAGATCACTGATTTGTTCTCCATTTGTTTCAGTCTGCTTTCATAGCTTTCTGTAAAATTGTCTATTTTCCTATTGATCCTTTTGCATTCTGTAACTCCCTTATTTTCTTTTTTAAATCTTCAGTTTCTAATTTCTGTTTGCTAGTTGTATTTCTCTAGGGACTGTAGATGAATCTTTAGGCAAGTCAGGAGCTAGCTTTCTCAAATATGGAGGTAGAGATTGTGTTGATGAATTGGCAGAGTATGGTTTAGATCAAGGTATTTAGAATTATGAGAATCTTCCCAAACTTTCATTGATGTGTTAAACTTTAAACAGAGACCTGGAGGGCCTCCCTGGTGGCGCAGCGGTTAAGCGCTGCACTGTGGAGCTGTAGGCAGGCCAGGGAGATTCCTACATGGCGCGGCAGACCTCTCCTGCCTAGCCCACTGCTCCCCTCAGCAGTGTATTTCCATCGATCTGCCTGTTCTGCTCCCCACTCTGTCTCTGGTGAACCCTCTCGCAGCCTCATGCCTCTGGCCTGTACCCCAGCTTGTATGCATAAATAAATAAATCTTAAAAAAAAAAAAGAGATCTGGAGAGGTGAATTAATTACAAAACATGTAGGTTTGGATTCTCCATTCAATTTTCAACTATGTGAACCTGTGTCTACAGAGTTCCTCATAGAAACTCTGATTAACTAGATATAAATAGATATATAGATATATATCTGATTAAATAGATATAAAACATAGTGCCTGTTTTGGTAAGCAATATTTATAATTACACTTCTTTTTCAGTTTATTAAGATATACTTGATAAAATTGTAAGACGTTTAAACTGTACATTGTGGTTTATGATGTATGCATATGTTATGAAAGGATTTCCCCTCTAGTTAATTCACACATCTCTTACCTCACATATTTATACAATTTCCTGCATTTTCTCTGTATAATGATTTCTTAACTTATGAGCTATCAGTATTTTAATTTCTGTATGTGTGAGGTTTTCTAGGTTTTTTTGTTATTCCTAATTTTAGTATTATACTATCAGAAATTATGATAATCTATGGATGGTAAGCCTTTCTAATTATTTTTTTAATCTTCAGATGTCTTTATTTCATCTTCATTTTTGAAAAAATGACTTTGTTATGCAATTTTAAAAGGTTGATAGTTGTTTGTTTTCTCATCACCTTACTCTCTTATTTTACTATATTTTAACTTAATTGTTTTTGAGCAGTCATGCATCAGTCTAAACACTGTTTCTTTGTATGCAATCTTTTTTTTCCCTCTGCTTTTTAGATTATCTCTTTCTCTTTGATATTCTGTAGAGTCATTGTGATGTGTATTCATATGGATTTCTCTTACTTATCTTTCTTGGTAATGTTTTTATTTATACATTTGAAAATTCAAGTATTCATCAATTCTGATAAATGCTCGGTCTTGTCTTAAATATTGCATCTCACCCATTCTGTCCACAGTTGCCTCTGGAATTAACTCTGCTCATCAGTTGCTCTGGAATTTATCTTACTCTCTCACTCCTAACTCATAGTAGGCCTTCTCAGTGTAACCTCACTATCTTTATGTTTTTTCATCCCTTTGATTCTCTATGAACCTTTCTAGGTAATTTCTTTAGCTCTGTTTTCCATTTTATTAATTTTCCTCTTTTCTTATTCTGTTTAACTTTTCCATTGTTTTAAAAATTTAATTGGTAACATTTTTTATTTCCAGAGATTCTGTTTGAACCTTTTTCAAACTTGTCTCATTATTTCAGTTTTCAAAGCACCTCTGTTATTTATTTAAACATAAAAGGCATGATTTTATTATATTCTGTTTTCCATCTTCAAAAAGGGTTATCTGACAGTACCAGTTAGTTAACCATTTTAAGTGTCATTCCAAAAATAAAGGGCATAATTATACACAATTTATGGCATTGTTTTCAAGAGTTAAATGAGATAGTGTATCTGAAACACTTAGACTAGTGTGAGACATTTGGTTAAGTACCCCCTTTTTCCTGCTCCGGTAGAGAGGAAACGAAGTTTAACACCAAAATAAAAATAGTGTTAATGTCTTTTTCAACAATGTACTTCTCACTTCTGTCACAGAAGTTAGTCACAATTCTTGGCTACAAGGATAATTAAAATCATTCAGGGGAAAAGACTTGTCATAAAGCAATTTATTTTAGCCGTCAGATAGTTAACTGCTTGATGAATTAGTTTATGGTTTTTGGAAGTTGAGACTGACACTCCACTCTGCAGAAAGGGCACACACTGGCCAAGTTGTGACTGTCTTGTTTGTTGCTAAAGAGATTTGTAAAGGAGAATAGATGATTCTAATGCTCAAGAAATATCTGAGTTCATTAATTGAGAGCTCAGGAGAGGTTCATGTATTCATCTGGCTAATTTCCTGTACTGCTCCATGCCTTGCACATAATGAGTAAAAGTTTGCTGAATTAAGTATACAATAGCAGTGATGTCAGGTTATATAAAGGAATTTTCATTCTAAATTTACTGCAAAACTCATGTAGGGTCTTTAAAATTGTGATGGGCTTTGGTTGTCATGCTGGCTCCTGGCCTTTGACAACTGAGGGTTTGGATAATGCAACAGAGATATAGTGTGGCTAATCCCCAGACCCTCTTATTTTCTGGTGACATTTAGTTTACTCAAGTTTTTCTTTTTTCTTTTCCTTTCACTTAATTTTGAAAATCTGTTTCAATTTCTTTTTTGCTTATCATTTTTAATGTTCCCCATCCCTAGTTTTGTCTCTGAAAGATTTGTGGTCAAATGTTAACATTATAAATAATTCTCCCACTCTTATAAAACTGTTAAAACTGCTTAACAACAGTTCATTCCGATCCATCAGTTGGAGATAAATGTTCTATACCGATGGGTGTTCCACTGTACCAATTCTATATGGCTTGGACTATTCATTTAGTTTATTTTTAGCCCTTTCATTCCTCTGGAAGGTTGTGACATTTTAATGACCTGCTATTTAAATGGTTTTCATTGGCTATTGCTGCTAATTTGGATATGAGTTGTTGTCTTTTATGTATTCATTTGCTATTTGGGGTAAAGACTTTGGTGAAGTGACCTTGTTTAAAATCTAGTACTGTCAGTAAAATTGCCCTGTTTGAAGCATACCCTATAATCACTCTGGGGCATATAACAGAGAGGTAAGGTTCTCTCTAACTATTAGGATGTCCTGAGCCTGGAACCCCTTTTATAGTCCCAAATGAACCCATACTATCTTTTACTAATGTTATCCTTTACTTGAAAGGATTTTTCTTTTGTTATATTTTTTTGCTTGTATTTGTCTACTCAGTTAATTTTTAAAGTGCATCCTATAATAATGTCACACATTTTTGAAAAAAGTGTCTTTAAAAAGGCAAAACACACCTTATCTAAGTGTGCAACTCATTTCATTTTTCTGTGCTATTTCATAGTCCTTATATTCATATATGAGCATTTTTATATAGTTGAAATGCAAACAGTTTATGTCATACATAAAGTATGCATGATATACACATTATGTCATACATATTTTTCCACAATATCACTTATCTCTTATAGTAATAATTTCAGTGTTTCTTAAATCTCTGCTGGGCTTTTACCACTTTTTGATTGCTAAACATTTGTGATTTTTTTTCTACTACTGTCAGTTGTACCACAAATTACCTTGTCAAATATCTTGTTTCTTTTTTACAATTATTTATTAAGGGTAAGTCCTTAGGAGGGAGTTAAGTTATTAGACTAAAACATAATAAAAATAATAGCTTATAACTTCAGTATTTACTATATGCAGGGTTGTGAATGGAAAAGGCCTTTATCTGAATTTAACTTAACCTTTACAATAACCCTTTTAGATAGCCACACTATTATCTTTATTTTACAGATGAAATAACTGTTATGCATAGCTAAACAACTTAATTAAATGGGTATTGGAACCCTTCCACTCTGAAAACTAAAGACTGTAATTTGGAACCACTGTGTGAATCTCAAGTCCTGCATGTATTTTGCTAAATTGCTTTTCAAAAGAGTTATTTATTTATTTTTAATATATATATTTTTATTGTTATTTATGTCTTTTACATTTTGTATTCCCCTTGGGTATCCCACCACCAGTTCACCCGTGATCCATCTCTGTGGTCCCTTGTGTCCCAGAAGAGTTATTTCAATTTGTAGGTGTTTTCAACTCTCTCTTTTTCACCCAAGTTGTGAATGAGGACAGAATCTCATGCACCTTAGAAAAAGTTCTGCATTTCCTCTCCCTTCATACCACCATCCACTCACTTTGGTTAATTCAATAAAAGCAAAAGTAGCCCATACCTAATGTAGAATTTTGGAGTGAAAGTTATTCCTGAAGCACTATCTTATTGATTAATAAATTGAGGTTTAGAGGAATGAAGTAATTTGTCCAGGACCAACCAGGGATCACTTGACTTCCTGAACTGGTGCTTTTTGAAGCATCCTTTGTACCTCCAGTGCTCCACATCTTCCTTTTGTGTTCTCTTCCTTTTCACTTGGTCCTTGCCCACAGATGCCAGCCGTAAATTTTGCAGTGTGAGCCCAATAATAGAAATTCCAGAACACAACCAAAACAAATTTAGTCTATAAAACTGAATCACCTTTATTTCCAGTTCATTTTTATTGAGGAAGAAGCAAGAGAAAAAGAATTAAAAACAGAAATCTGTGCTGCTTAGGTAGAGGGAGTGACTGATCTGACACTGGTATATATGGAAACTATAATCAAAGCAATTTAAAATAAATTATGTCACTTCTTGATAATATCTATTTCTTAAACCAGAAACTTCTGCATGGGAGGAGATGCTAATAGTAAGTGATTAAATTTAGCACTTTCTATGTATTAGACATCCTTACTAATGTTATTTTCTTTCACCAACAATAGAACTAGTTGGTAACATCAATTTTTCATTACTAAGACAGAGGGACTTAGGAGGTAATTGAGGTAAACTGAGATCCAGCTCTGGAATTCACGGAATATTAAAACTGATATTAAGAGTCCCCATTCTGACCTGAAAAATAATCATTCTGTATATTTGTGGTCTGTAAAGCATTAATCAGAGGTGATTAGTAAATTTTGTGATATTGGAAAACTCATTGTTCAGTATTTTAATCTTTTGAAATTTGTGACTTTTTGACAATACTGAGGCATTCCTTCATACTACGTAAATTTATAGAGGACCCCAAACTATAAGTCTCTGCTTTGCCTTCTTCAGAAAGCACAATATTGAGTAGGATCCAGCAATACTTGTTTTCTTTATATGAACATGATTAATTTTAAATGAGAACTGTTGAAATTTGGGCACTATCTTTAAGTAGTAAGTTATACTGTTATATCTTCCAGATTTCATTCTGTTGCACCCCTGCTTAAAAAAAAATCTGGCTCCCCATTCCCTGCTGAATTAAGAAGTGCTCCAGGAGCCATACCTGGCTGGCTCTACATTAACTTCATCCAGCTATCATGTGTTTTTCTGATCCTTGCAACCCTTTTTTCCACTCTAAAATCCACCCTGGTAAGTTGGCTTATTAGTGTGCTCACCATTCTAGAAACTAACACTAAGCCTGTAATGTACGAGCAAATCGTGGTCATTCAGTTGTTGGTTGAATGGATGAATCTCAATATCCCTCCTTATTTGAATCCTTTTATCTCTCTCTTTAGAATCTTCTCAGCTCTGTAGGAGCTTCCTTATAGTGCTTTTCTCTTACTAAGCTTTGTAGCTGTACTGTTAGCATTATGTCCTGTGTCCTCTAGTAGATCTCTAGCTGTCTCTGTGTCATTATAGTGTTATGACAGTATATGTAATAGATACTCAATAAATTTATGTGGAGTTGGAATACGTGAATGTAATAAATATTTATTAAATATACTCTACTTCTTTGGATCTACATGTCTTTTATTTAGTCTGGCAAATGTGATTTTACCTTATGAGTTTTGAACATGTCTATGTATATAAATCATGTGTGGAACATATGAATATTTACAGTATATCTTTCCCAGTCTTGTTTTTGAAAACCATGTGGCAGGATATTTATGAGTGAGAACTAAGAACTCAAAGCAAGTGTAAAGACTTAGGAGAATTAAAAACTCATCTATAAACTGCTTTATAAAATTCTTTGTTTTGTATATCTTAAAACTTATGCCTCAAATGAAACTTTTCAGATTCTTTTTATCCTCAATTTTTATTTATTTTCTTATTGAGGGAATGTTGGTTTACATCATTGTTTGTAATCCTAAAGTTTAAAAAAAATACTCATGTAAGTTGGATATATTTTTGTTGTTCTTGCAGATAATATGGATATTAATAGAATATTTAATTTTACGTAGTTGATCCTTCATCTAAACTTTCAGGTTGCTCTGTCTCCAGGTTTTACCATTATCCCAGAAGTTAAAATCATTCAGACACGTTGAATGTAAAAACAAAAAATAAAAAGATATAGACAACCCAAATTTAGTATATTCCACAGAGCTGAGTAGTCATTTCCTAGTTCCCAGTTCTCTTGACCTTAGCTCTGTCCATGCTAATGCACATTTTTTAAGAACCTCTGTTCCACATATTTTAGCCTCTTTTCTCCTAGCAAGTCAAACATATGGCTCTGAGCCCTAGATTTATCTTCTACGTTCCTTGATTACTTCGTGGCAGCATGGCAACATTTCTACTCTTGATTTGCCAACATGTTAACCTTTAAAATATACTCAGCACCATCTTTCTCTTTCTGGAATACCCTCAAATTAGCTGTTCACCATTTGCATCTCTTTGCAAAGGTGTAGATGTTGAATTTAGCACCTGTTAGAATGAACTCGTCTTCCCAAAATTCGTGGGCTCTCAAGCACCAGTTAACAATGTAGTCTTTGTCATAATTTTCTTGAAAAGCAGAGAAGTTATTTTCATCACTCATTCAACAACCACTGTCTTCATAATCCCTATTAGATATTCCCATTCTGTTAAATCTTTCCTTAGCCTTGCTACTACTTTCCTTATTTTTTTCCTCTGTGTTTTTATTCAGCTTTCTGGCTCTTTTCTCTGCCAGTTTTCCATGAGAATTTTCAGCTCCTTATCACTTTATTGTGCATATTTATTGAGGTCAGCTCTATCTCCTACCTGCTAACTTACACATCTTTATCACAGGGCTGAAAATAAAGGAAAGTGGGAAGGGGGTGGGGAGAAGGGAAAGGAAAGGGAAGAAGAGGGAAGGGGAAGAGGGAAGAGAGGAGAGGAGGGGAGGGGAAGGGAGGGAAAAATTAAGAAAACGAAAAAGGGCCCTTGATAATTAGGAGGCATGGTTTAGGAAACACGTTTTTTATTACTTTAAGGGTTTTACTTAAGTGCTAAGCCTGTAAAATATGTATTTTAATTAAGTTTTGTGCTCTCACCAAGAAACACTGTCTTACGATTTGCCAAAAAACAAACAGTTCTCTATAATGTTACATCTAATATCTCTAATGGGAGTGATTTAAAATGAACCTATTTTAGAGTATGACAGTTGGGAAAGGAAAGCTACACCAAATACAAATACAAATCTATACTAGAATTTTGGCCCATGTATTAGTTATTGTTGAGGAATTTCTTTTGGGAGGATTAAATAAGACATGTATTAAGTATAGTGTGTGATTATTCTTACTGTTATTTATCAGATATTAAACTAAAATGATCTCAAAGTGTCCTTTAAAAACAACCTTGTTAGAATTATAATGTCCAAATAAGTTTTAATACCTTTAAAGTAGTTATTATAAGAGATTGGAAACATACTACAATAATGCTGCTGTCACCCTAAACATACTTGTTCCTTTTAGGAATTAGCTTCTAGGAAATTATGTTAAGGCCCCTCAGAAGAAAACAAACTCTGCTATAATGTAATTAAGAATGTTTTTTTCTCCAAATGTAATTATATACTTATGTTAAATGCTTTCTTTGCTAATGACTACAAATAGTTTCTGATTTACCACCAGAGAGAATATTTGTTTAAAACAATGTGCTTAGAAGGCAGTGCCCAAGGAGAACCAGTGGTTGCAAATTTGAAATATGCCATTTCCTAAATACTGCTGTGATTCTGGGCAAGCCATTTCTCTTTGCTACTGGGCCTCAGTGTCCTTCTTCAGTGTATAGAGAGGAGTATTGTCAAACTCTTATCACTCAATGATAGCTGTAGAAATTTCATAACATACAAGTAACTCCTGTGGCAACTTGAGAAAAATAGTTCTTGCTACTGCCATTTTATTAGGAGCCACCCTTATCTTAAGCATATAGCAATGAATAGGCATTTTGTTATGTAAAAGGATGTTAGGAAGGAATGACCTAGTCAGTGACTAGATGGTTAACTGTGAATTTCAATGAAACTGAAGTAGAACTCAAGAATCCAGAGTGGTCCTTTTCTCTTACATTTGTCTTTCAGTGTTGAATGTATAATTTAATTGACACCCAAGGCGACTAATAATGTCCTTATGGTCAGAGAACTTACAGCCACAGAGATAGCAGCTGACTTTCAGAATACCAGCTAAGCAGAAGTTAGAACTGAAGCCACAGTGTCTCTGAGAACCTCAGAATCAGGGTACAGCATAGGGAAAGCATAGGCTTCATAAAAGCTGAAGTGATTCAGGCTACCGCCTGGTCCTGCCACTTACAGTTCAGTGAGCTGACAAAAGTGATCTCACTTCTCTTAAGCGTCCATATGCTCAGTTTCCATGTCCAAATGAAAGGAATCATTTGACTTACTTTGTAGTGCTGTTGTCATGAGAAAATGTGTTTGAAGCACCTCGCATAGATGCACAATAAAAATGGGGTTTTGATTATGCATCTGGTTTATTCTTTGGGGCTCATGGCAATGCAGTTCTAATTTATACACCCTCACTAGTGGTTCAGAACAGGTCAAATATGACCCTCTGGCCTATATCCCAGCACAGCTGATCTGGACATTACGGTTGGGTGCTGCACCAAGTGAGGTCCTTACATTCTCTTCACCCAGTAGACAGAACTAGATGTTTTTATTCTCCACATTCATAAAAGTACTGATATAACTGGGACTTAGTCTTTAAAAAAAAAGTAAAAAAGAATCCTTATGTATTTTTAACTAAAGTAACAGATTCCCACGTATGTGGAATAATTTAATAGTGTCTAATGTTATTTATAATTTAATGGCAAATATCTAAAAGTTAAGCTAATTACATAATTGTATTCTTATTTAAGATTTTTTCAAATATGTATTAAATTCACATTGAAAACATGGTGCTCTATCATTTCATCAGCACCTTGAAGGAAGGATTTAGATGTGCACACTTAGCAGGTCATCCCAAGCAGAAACACTGCGTGAGCACAGGCTGCTGGGAAATGGGCTGCTGCAGCAAGCCGGCAAGTGTTGCCATCTATGGAATGGTTCACAGTCCCAGGGTAGGAATTCATGTGCCTTTTAAATAAATTGAAGACTATTTCTAGTTACAGGGTTGAAAGTGCAAAATAGCAAATGCAAGAAGTAAATTTTGTGACCCAAGAATGACAGTGTGTCAATCTGCATCTCTCACCTTGTTTATGTTCCTACCTCTATTCAGGAGAGAAAAAAAAAATCCAGGATGAATTCTTTTTCTGTTATATCTATTCTTCTATCAATTATTTAGACATTTTGTTAGATCCCTTACGAAAGAAGTATACAACCTTGACGAGAAAGAAGAGCTGTTCTTTGTAGAGGCTTATTCCCCTGCTTAGGAATTGAGTACAGTCAGATTGCTCTAAAAAGACTGCAACACAGGGCACCTTGTATCACTCTAACCCTGGGAAAAGGAAGAAGATCCTGGGCCTCCCTCATGGCTCAGGGGTTAAAGTCTCAGTGCTATCAAGCTTTTGCCAGCTACTGTGGCATGAGTTCTATCCCTGGACAGGGAGCTTCCCACATGGTGCAGCATACCTCTCCTGTCTCCCCACTGCTCTCCTCAGTAGTATATTTTAGTCAATCTGCCTGTTCTGTCCCCCACTCTGTCTCTGGTGAATCCTCTTACCGTCTGTACCTCTGGCCTACACCCCAGTGCTTGTATGCATAAATAAATAACAACAGATCTTTACAAAAATTGAGAATGTAAGTAACAAGTGGGATTTAGTCATAATGAAGAGCAAACTGTTGAAGAGTTAAAATAATTAAAAAGGTGTATTTTTTTTAACTTCCAAAACCAATGTGTCCGTTATTTGTAAGATTGTAGTTTGCCAAGGTCTTTGTCTTTCTTTAGGGTATTTAGCAGATATGCAATGAGGAAGGGTATTTGGGGGGCAGTTTGCACTCAACTTTTAATTTATTCATTATCTACCATGTTGTACATGTCGCTCTGGGCTCTGGGAATTCTAAGTGAACAAAATAAAGTCCTAGCCCAATAGAAGTTAGGGTCTAGGTATTAGAGGTCATTTAGGGAAGAAGGGTGGCTTCAGAGAGAAAATATTAGAGGGTATCTAGGGAAGAGTGGTGGCGTCAGAGGGAAAATAGTATCTAAACCAGAGAACACTAATATGCAAGGAAAGTATGCGAGTTCTTGTCTCTAACACTGACCTGGACCTTCCACTTCCAGCCAAGGTGTAATAACATGAACCGGAATTATGCTCTTGACCGAACTACAAGGCAGAGGAAATAGAGACAGATATCATGTCTTGAACAACAGGCAGCACAGGACTGTGTGACCACTGAGAAAAAGGAAACAGATACTCCAGATCATTGGAAGTAGTATCTAGGTCATAGCCCAGACACAGCCTGTGGAATAAAGGAGATAACTTTTATTCTGGGAGTCATCGAAGGCCTACCTGACTGAATGATGTTTGTACAGAGAACTGAAACTTCATTTATTCACGCAAGCATCAGTTATTGAGCACCTACATCTGCGTGCATGGTTGCTAGGGTGAAGAGTTGAACAAGACAGACAAGGTAGGTAACTTGCTCTTATAGAGCTTATTTCCTTGGGGATGAATAAGAGATAAACAGGCCCAGTTGTTTATGAATGATGGAATGTTCCAGCTTGAAGAGAGAGAAGGTTCAATGATCTAAAAATGAGAGAGATGCTAGTATGTTTAATCAATTAAATATTTAGTCTGATTAGAATGGAAAAGAAGGAGTTGGTGGGTAAGGAGCTATGAGCGTGCTGGAGGTGTAGGGTCAGGTATGCAGAGGACTGTAGGCTATGCTGAGAATACAATTCTTCCAAAGTGGGGAGAGAGCATGATGTACTGTGGTGGTGGACTATGGGTACTTTGATGGTGAAGCACTATACTAACAGCACTGGAAGGGGGGATCTTATACTTCCAAAATACAAACAACAATGTAAACCAGCCTTACCTCAAAAAAAAAAAAAAAAGGATGCTTTATCCTTAGCAGTAATGGGAAACCAATGAATTTTTTTTTAAGTAAAGAGATTGAATCAATTTTATGAAAAAGTCACTCTGGCTCCAGGAATGAATTGGAATGTACAAAAGGCAAGGAGATCAGTTAGAAGGTTAATGCAGACACCCCATTGAGTGGTTATAGATTGTGGTTATGTGATTGAAGTAGTGATTGTGGTTTGGAAAGGTGTAAATAAGTGAGATATTGGGAAGGAGGAAAGGGAGAGAGAAGTCAAGGATCATTTCTGCATTTCTGTCCTCAGCAATTGAGAAAATGATGTCCTTTCCTGGAAAGGCCATTCTGAAGGAAGAGGACACATGTATCATGGGTTCAGCAATGTAGATGGTGATAGAAATCATGGACGTGTATGAAAATAGCCCTGTCCCCCGTGATATGCAAAAACACCCTTTGTTGTTTTTGTTTTTGTTTTATGTCTCTGTATGCTTAGTAGTTGTTTCAAAGTGTTTCCCACATATATGTATTTTGTAGGAGATGCTTTTAGTCTTTGATTTCCTTTAGACTGCTTCTGCTTCATCCCAGCTTGTGGGATCACTTCTATACTTCACTGCACCGTAAACATTTTTGATAGAGAAATCAGGAAGCTTTAGTCCTGTTCTAACTGGTGATTCGTAAGGGCCCACCTTCCTCTCTTAACAGGTATGTCATTCCAAATTTGAGGCAATGGATTTAAGAATTACAGGAATTTTGGAGGATTTTTTTTTCTTCTACCGTGATGTGTATCATGGAAAAATAAACATGCATTCCCTATTTGGAACAGGCAGCCAGGAATGTAGAGCTCTGGGAAATCCCTGAAGTAATGAGCTCTGCAGTGTAAAGACCCACGTGAATCATTTTCAGGCACAAGTTGATTGAGATTGTCCCCAAATTGGCAGCGGCTTCATGGAGCAAACATCTGTGACTTTGGTGGACCTCAAGAAAATAGACTTACAGCTGACAGTTTTTAAGTTAATGCTCAGAGGGTGGGGAGGAGATTGTAGCTGTGTGTGTGTATGTGTGTGCGCATGCTTGCACACGCGTGTGTGATGCATTCTGCAGAATTCTATTCCAGCAGTGAACATGAGTTTTACATTACAGTTGTTTGCCTTTTTGTACATGGCCTTGCCTTCAGTCTTTCCTTGCTGAAGCTGCAGGCTGGTCTACTCTGATGTTTCTTCATGCAGCTGGAGGCATGTCTTTTGGCAAGGTTCTGTGTTTATTATAATCTCTGTGATGTGCAAAAGTAAATTTCTTCTTTAACTTTCTCTTTAAATACTTAGAATTATGAATGTGGTTTTAATTAAGGATTTCAAATTGAAACATTTCCTTTTTCTTAGGACAGTTTTCAGTTAGAATATTTTAGGGTTTTGACAAATACCAGATCTCCAACTCACAAAGTGCAAAAAAAAAAAAAAATCATCAGCCACTCTTTTAAGCTGCCATGGTGTAGCTAAGGACAGAGGGCATGGATTTGGGTCACAGTCACAACTAGCTATTCTGCAACTCTTTTTTTTTTTTTTTGTCTATTTAAATGTGTACAGCTTATAGGAAGAATTAGAAAACCTTTCCTAAGTAATATGTTGGATGTTTTTTCTCTATGTAAACTTATGCTTGTTAAGTTTAGTTCTTTAGTTCTTATATGTATCTATATGGAAATTACTGCAGAACTATGGCAGAGTCTAATTTAAAGTTGTCTGTAGGGGTTGGCCAGAGGGGAGACTTATTTTTCAGTATATATTTTTTATATCTTTGAATTTTTCCACGTTCAAGTATTACTTTTTTAAAAACAGCAAAGCAAAATCAATAGGAACACAAGCCTATCTTGTGAATTGTGAGAAAATTTTCTTGGCATTCATATTTACAGATATTCTCTAAGTGCTTGATTCACATTACCTTCCATAGAATATCTGCGTGCCAGCAAAGGATTTCTGCACCACTGCTGTTGCTGCTTTTTCCCCATTTTATTGCTTCTTTATTCAAAGGCAGCTTGTAGGACCCACAGACTGTCCAGAAGCATAGCTTAGTTTGCTTCCAGATTTGGGTCTCCACCCTCCTCTCCCCACAGTTTCGTGGCCTCAGCACAGGCTGCAAGCAGCTGCTCAGGAAGAACACAGAATGATGAATTCACAGAATTGCCAGTGTTTTCAGGAGATCCACTCTCGCTGGAAGCTGTCAGCTCTGTATTTACGAGTAGAGATTCCACAGTTTCCCTGGATAGACACAGAGCAGTTGAGTCCTTCCGTCCTGTGTTGTCAGTGCACTTCTCTGAATGACGTGGATGAAAATAGAGGGTACACGTATGACATGAAGGTGATGCAATCATGATCCAGACATATCTGATCAGGCTGCAACAAACAAACATAGTGGAATGGGCTTCTATACATATAACCACATGATCTATCACTTAGTGGGAATAGACATTTAAGCATCGATCTCTATGAAAGAGAACTAGGATTTTAATCCAAATGAAAATGATGGACTACCAAAAATATCAATGCTTAGGTGTTTTAAAAAAGAAAATTATGTAGAATGAGAACTATGATAAAATAATCTCATTTAGCCAGACCATACAGATATGAATAGTTGCTTTCCGTAGCATCATCTTTTTGTGGCAGGTAGGAACAAACTACATTTATAAGGGAGGAACAAATATGGAGAACCTGACTCACTGAGATGTTTAATTATGATAGCTAACATTTGTTTACCAGTTTCCATTTACTAAACATTCCCTAAAGTGCTTCTATTCATTTTTTGCTGCATAACTATGGTAGATTAGGTTATCGTTTAGTAGATATTTACTCCTCTCTCTCTCAAAATCTTTTGAAAGAGTGAGTTTCTCCCCCCATCGATGTTGAGCATGGCCATGTGACTTGCTTTGGACTTATGGTCTGCAAAGTTTTTTTCCCTTTTCTTGACTTCTCTTGAGCATGTGACTTTTTAAAAAAAATGGTAAGCTAGTAGTTGTAGCATGAAAAAGCCCAGTGTTTTGTACGTTGGTTGCATTTCCCTCTTACACTCCTGCTTTTCACCAAAGATGAACATGCTGTCTCAAAGAGGTTAGGACATACTTGGACAAGACCTAGTCCTGATTGGCAACTTTTGGAGCAAATCACAGCTCAGGACCCGTGTGGATCATTCACCCAGTCAGTCTGTAGAAAGGGAGTTAGAAATTCATGCACATTTGCTGTGTACTATTGAGTTTTTGGTTTGTTATGCTGCATTATTGTCACAATCATTGATCTATATACCAATAGTAACAGACAATTTCTCGTGACTTTAAAAAAAAACTCTTTTCCCCTCAAAATTCTGAGTTAGTTGCAGCTCTGCTGGACTTCCCTGAGATAGGCTAGGTAGGCTTAGCTTCACACTGCAGATTGGGTTCAACTCTGCTCTGTGTGTTTCCTAATTATCCTTGGACTAGTGACTCCCTGGGGTATACATTTATGGAAGATTATCACAGCACAAGAGAGCAGGTAAGCCAAGCAATCATGTTTAAAGTTTCTGATTATGTCACTTCTGCTAACGCTCCATTGACTAAAGGAAGTCACTTGGCTGCACCTGACTTGACTGGGACAGGAAATTGTGCCCCACCCACAGCACTGGGCTCTGCACACATGACAGAGAGCACAAATGTGTAATTCTAACCCAGGGATGGTGTGAAAAGTCAGAAATAATTGTCCAGTCTACCATATGCTTGACACATAATTTATTTTAATTTTTACAATAATACTATGGAATCAATACCATTCAGTTACCCTTTAACACATGGCAGAACTGAGATACAGAGAAGTATCTAAATATCACACAATCAGCAGGTTGTGATTATGGGATTTGAAATTTTGCAGTGTGATGCCAAAGACTGTACTCTTTAAAACTATGACTCACCTCCTCCCAAACACCTCATGTGAGCAAAGTCCAAAGGAATCAGAGCTGATTGCTTGGAGTGGAAAAGCCATGTGTTAACCATCTTCCTGACTCTGAGGGTTATCATAAGGAAAAGAGAGATAAGATATGTATTATGTGTCATCAGAATGTAGTACCCTTGGTCGGGCTAGTGGGTACAGAGATCAAAGGGATATCAAATTTGGCACAATTAAAGAAAACCTTTTGACAGTCAAAAGTTCGCAAAGATGAAATGTATCCAAGCAGATACCTAGGTGGCCACTAGGTATGGCTGTTAATAAAGAAGATTCCAGTATCATATGGAGAATCAGATTAGTATAAGAGGAGATTGAAACTTTAAGATTCTTCTGGCCAGAATACTCTGTAAATCTTTGAAAATTGTTCTGAAATATTCATTCTCAATAAAAAATTATTAGTAATAATAGAGCATAGTTTTCCACTGTCAACATGACTAGACATTTTTTTGAGCTACCAGGTAATTAGGAATCATCAGTCATGCTCTGAGTTAGCTATACCCCATTCTGTAATGTTGTAGAGGTGGGTTTGTCATGGGCTATTTATGACAGTGAAGTATAAAGACAATTATTGAACTTCAATTCACTGGAGCCACTTACTTCCCTTATTCTACTCTGGAGCTCAGTATCCTCCAAGTGGTGCTGTTCAGTTAGACATTTTCTAAAAATTTTCAAGTCATCTCTGATAGTTCATGATATGCTGTATTAAAAAATGAGGAATTTAAGGGTTTATTACTTGCTTAGTTTTAAAATAAAAGTGAGTTGGTGCATCCAAAATTTATACTGTTGTCTTTTTTAAAAAGATAACTATACTGAGCCATCCAGGAGAACATTGAGTGTGCAAAAAAAAAAAAAATAAATAAATAAAAGTCTTTCTAGGTAATACACAGGAATCTTTCCTCCTCTTTTTCTTTTCCTCTGTTCATTCCTCTTCTCCCCTGGATTTTGCGGTAAGCATTTCATTTTAAAATTGATGATTAAATAAAAACTCATAGTAAATATAGTTAGCATTTGAAGTTTCTACTAACTGCTTCAAGTTTTGAAGAATATTTTTTAATAATAAAATATGGCAAAGCATGTGTCTGGTAGCAAATTTCAGCTTCTAATGGAATTCTTACCCGTGGGGTGCTCTGTGATGTGACAGACTGTAGCTGGTTGACAGGGCTCCCTGCTAGTGGGGCCACACGCCCTCGACATTGTTGGGCTCTCTGACCTACCCCTGTAACAGAGGCTGCCAGCTCAAAGTCAGCTGATGTCACAAGATAAAGAAATGCTTGGGCGGGGGTGGGGGGGGGCACTACCAGACCACCTTTTTCTCAGTCGAGAGGCCAAGGGGCCAGCCACATGACAATACATGAGTATCCTGTTTCTGCAGAATGTGTGGGTTGGAGTAGAAATCTCAATTTTTTTGAGCAGATGTCTTGCCATGCCTAAATGACATGGCCTATCACAAAAATGTACCTGTCGCAACAAATTATCTAAGGGATGAAAAGGGATAGCTTCCTGAAGTCTTTACGTGTTTAAAATTACATAGTAGTGATTTCCCATAGAAGTAAATATAAAGTTGGGCCTCCCCGGTGGCGCAGCGGTTAAGCGCTGCGCTGTGGAGCTGTCGGCAGCGGCGACGCAAGTTCAACGCCCCGCCGGGGAGAATCCCACATGGTGCGGCAGACCTCTCCTGTCTCACCCGCTGCTCCCCTCGGCAGTGTATTTCTGATCTGCCTGTTCTGCTCCCCACTCTGTCTCCGGTGAACCCTCTCGCCGCCCCACACCTCTGGCTTGTACCCCAGCTTGTATGTATAAATAAAAAATAAATCTTTAAAAAAAAAGAAGTAAATATAAAGTCTTATAATCACTGTAGAAGATTTTCATTCTTCTGACCTTCTCTCAACACAATGGAAATAATGCAGGAGAAACTGCATCCCCTGCAGTGGCCGCAAGGCTGTGGTGACAGTCGTCTGGCGTTCTTCATGGCATTTTACAAGGTCTCGTTTTCTTGAGTATAAACAGGAGTTCCACTACTGAAGATGTGAAGTGTTATAAAGTTATTTTAAATTGCAGAGGCTGATGTTAAAATGACTGCATGATCGCTCCAAAGCAGCTTGCCTGGGCTCTAATGCATAGGGACAGTGCAGTTCTCACCTTGCTGACTCAGTAGCCGGCTGTTGACCAGGTTAGATGGCACCACAGCAAGGCAAGTAATAAACTGGTTTGCCAGCTTTGAAACTGTGTTTCTTGACAAATAGATTTCTTTTAAAGACTTATTTATCTATGCATACAAGAACTGGGGTGTAGGCCAGAGGTATGGGGGGGGGGTGAGCAGATTCATCAGAGACAGAGTGGGGAGCAGAACAGGCAGATCGACTGAAATACACTGCTGAGGGGAGCAGCAGGCACGGCAGGAGAGGTCTGCTGTGCCATGTGGGAAGCTTCCTGGTTGGGGATCGAATTTTTGCTGCAGTGGCTGCAGATAGCTTCATAGTGCTGAGACTTAACCCCTTGTGTTACCAGTAAGGCCTGACAAATGTATTTTTAAAATTATTTTTTAATGTCAAAAATATACTCTATAGGGAGAAAAGCTACAGCATTTTTTCAGTTTTCCAGAAAAATGGCAAAACTTCCAGGGACCACAACTTTCTAGTGCTCTGTAGTTCTAGGTACGCCAAAGGCAGCTGGAAGGGTCATGGCAGGATCCTTGTTTGGGATAATGGAATCACAGAAAATCATAACTCTAAGTGACTTTACTGATTTAGCCTTTTATTTTATCAATATGTGAGCTTGGGCCCAAAGAGGTACTTGCCCTAAAGTCTGTACTGATTACTGGTAGAATTAACATTAGCATACAAGGTGCCCTTATTATAAAATCTTTCCCACCAGTATGGGGTTTTGAGACTTAGGGCTACATGTTGAAGACAGTGACCACCATGGTTTATAGGATCATAGAAATGTTTGACTTGGCTTCTTGGGAGTAATGAATATGACATCTCAAGTCTAGACTTAAAGAGTCATTTTGACAAAGGCTAATATGAGTTTAAAAATTGCATGAATTAAGGCCTCCCCGGTGGCACAGTGGTTAAGCACTGTGCTGCAGAGCTATTGGCAGGGGCGAAGTGAGTTCGACTCTCGGCTGGGGAGATTCCCATATGGCGTGGCAGACCTCTCCTGCCTCGCCCGCTGCTCCCCTCAGCAGTGTATTTCCACCGATCTGCCTATTCTGCTCCCCTCTCTGTCTCTGGTGAACCCTCTCGCCGTCCCACACGTCTGGCCTGTACCCCAGCTTGTACACATAAGTAAATAAATCTTAAAAAAAATAATAATAATTGACTTGGAGAGAAAAGAGTCTTAAAAAAATTGCATGAATTAAAAAATTTCCCTTTGAAACATATTATATTCCCCTGCAAGATAAGCCCTATTCCTATCACCCTACACCCCATAAGTAATAGCAGCATTGTTAGGAGAAATGGGAAGTGGAAACCCATCTCATGACATACACTATTAGCTTTGAAATCTTTGCCTTTGTAGGAACTCCCTAGTTAATTTTACCTTTTTGTGAGGTCTTGGGTCTTGTGATATGTCTACTCACCTGTGGGGACTGAAAATCATCTCATTAGATATGGAATTTTCTTTGTATCAAAGATGCCACATGTGTAAACACGCGTACAGCAAAATTGCATAATTGTTCATATCAATTAAGTTAGAACCTCCAAAAATATGTGCAGTGCAACAGTGATTCTATGAGAGTCTCCAAAGAGGTTCTTTGGACAGCTAAATTTGAGACTGACCGCAAATGATAGTTTCATAAATTATCAACAGTTGTTTCATATTGAAAGTTGTGGGAATACATGGCATAGCAGACCTCTCCTGCCTTGCCCACTGCTCCCCTCAGCAGTGTATTTCAGTGGATCTACCTGTTCTGCTCCCCACACTGTCTCTGGTGAATCCTCTCACCACCCCACCCTTCTGGCCTACACCCAGTTCTTGTATGCGTAAATAAATAAATCTTTTTTTTTTTTGTAAATAAATAAATCTTAAAAAAAAAGTTCTGGGAAGTTCTACAGTAAGAGACTAACTTTTTCTTTACTATTTTTTTCTCAACACATTTGACCACAGAACTAAAAAGTTCATAATATGTTTAACATTCTAAAAAACTATTATATCAGGCAATACATTTTGAGGACTGTCAAACTAATAGCAATGTAAAGTCACAACATTCTAAGATACAAAGGAATGCATGTAATAGCCACATGACCCTGCCCACTGATGTGGTCATTGAATAAAACCTTCAAAGACACCTACAACCTAGTCCCCTGACCCTGTGACTGCTACCTTATGTGGGAGTTCGAAGAGGTGATTAAATTAAGCATTTTTAGATGGGGAGATTATCCTGGATCAGCTGGGTAGGCCCTAAACGTCATCACAGTGTCCCTAATAAGAGAGAAGCAGAGGGAGATTTGATACAGAATCGGAAGGAGATGGGACAAGGGACACATTCAAGTGGCTAGAATTTTTCAAGGAAGGGACCATGAACCAGAGAAATCAAGTGATTTTTAGAAGCTAGAAAAGCAAAGCAAAGGTTCAGAGACTCCAGAAAGAACCGCCCTGCTGACACCTTGATTTTTGCCCAGTGAAACTGATTTTGGACTTCTGACCTCCAGAACTATAGAATAAATTTGCATGCGTGAGTGCATGCATTATTTTTTATTATTGAGGTAACTGGTTTATGGCAATATATATGATTTAGGGATATAGGTTCACACTTCTTCATGTGTATGTTACCACACCACACCCACCATCAAAGAACAAAGCACCCTAGTCTTTTGCCATAGCTACTGACCCTCACCCCCAACCCTGTACCCTCTCCTGCCCCATCTTCCATCGTCTCCTTCTTCTAGTCTCAATTCTATTGTTGATTTAATTTTGTCTCTTCCTTTATTGTATTTGTTTATAGTCCACATGAGTGAAATCAACCTGTATTGGTCCTTCTGATTTATGTCCCTTAGCACAATTCCTTCTAGCTCTGTCCATGTCACAAGTGGCAAGATTGGATATCTTTGTAAGCTGAGTCATATTCTCTTGAGTATATAATCACAACTTCTTCATCCTCTCATCTGTTATTGGACACTTAGGCTGTTTCCACAACTTAACTATTGTTAATCATGCTGTAGTGATCATAGAAGTGCATATATCCCTTCAAATAGTGTTTTTGTATTTTTCAGATAAATATCAAGGTGTGGAATTTCTTAATCACATGGCAGATATATTTTTAATATTTTGAGAAACCTCCAGATCATTTCCATATGACCTTTCTTCAGTTCCGTCATCAGTGTACAAAGGTGTACAGCCATGCCAACATTTATTGCATTTTGTCTTTTTGATATGGCTTATTCTCATGGGTGTGAGGTGCTATCTCATTATTTTGGTTTGCATTTCCCTGGTGATAGGTGATGATGAACATTTTTTTTCATGAGCTGATTGACCATCTGTATGTCTTCTTTGGAGAAATGTGTATTTAGCTTTTCAGCCCATTTCTTGATTAGGTTATTTGTTTTTCTTTTGTTGAATTTATGAATTATGTAGATCTTGGATGTTGGTCCCTTATTTGGATGTATGATATGTAAATATTTTCTTCTATTCAGTAGAGGGTCTTTTCATTATAATGATAATTTCTTTCACTGTTGAGAAGATTTTTAGTTTGATGTAGTTCCATTTATTTATATTAACTTTTGTTTTAATCTAGTACCCAAAGACATCATTGAAGCCAATATCATGTATTATTTTGCCTTAGTTTTCTTTTACCTTTTTTATGGTGTTAGGGATTACCGCCAAGTCTTTAACATTTTGAGTTAATTTTTGTATATGGTGTGAGGTAGTGGTCTGGTTTCTTGCTTTTGCATGTGACAGTCCAGTTTTCCCAGTACCATTTGTTGAAAAGACATTCCTTTCTGTAGTGTATATTCTTGACTTTTTGGTCTTGAATTAACTGTTCATGTAAGTGTGGATTTATTTCTGAGCGCTCAGTTTTATTTCATTGGTCTGTGTGTCTTTTTTTTTTTTTAAATTCCAGACACCATATTATTTTGACTACTATTACCTTGAGAATAGTTTGAAGTCTGGGAGTGTGATAACTCCCATTCTTTTTTCTGTCAAAATTGCTTTGGCTATTTGGAGGTTTCTCTAGTTTTATATAAATTTCAGTAATGTTTACTCTTTTACTAATATACTTCACCCCAATTATATTTTAGTATATACTTTTATAAAGGGCTTAATAAAAACTCCTGAATCTTAAACTAGTTAACTTCCTCCCTCTCCCCACATTTATGGTAAATGGAAAGCATTTCAATATAAATATCAATATTAAAATAAACAAAATAAATATTTTTAAAGATGTTCATAGATTCATTTTACACCTTAGTCCTCCTATTGCAAAGAAAATCATATCATCATTAAGTGTTGTCCATGCACTAAATAACCAGTATTCTATTTAAATGTGAGAATTGAGTTTTGAATATATATATATATATATATATTGCTGAATTCTAAGAGGCTTTTTATTATTATACACTTTCTCAATCACAGAACAAAAAGTGTGTTTTTAGTTAAACTTATATATATGTGTTTGTATCTATATGTGGGTGTACACATGCACGCATGCGCTCACACATACACGTGCACGCAAATGGTACCTGAGTTTATGTCCTAGCACTGACAGTTGCTAGTTGTATGAACATGGCCATATCCTTTAACTTCTCCAAGCTTCAGATCATCAGTAAAATAAGAATAATAATAGTAATAATACTTATGGCTTTATTTATAGATTATATGAAATAATAGGTGTAAAATGATTATATGGAGCTCAGGTTATAGTAAATCCTCAAACAATTATTATATTATTCACACAGTTAATCCTCAATAAAGACTGACTGATACCCATAGCTCTGCTTATTGGCATCCAACTGATAATGTTACAGGGCAGCCCCGATATAAATGGAGTGCCTGTCTGTGGGTTCTCACCCATGCACTTAAAAGGGACTTATAAGACTCAACTGCGGACACACACAATAAAATTAATAAAAGGGTTTACTTACAAAAAGGGAAGAGAAAAAGATAAAGAATAAATTGGTGAATGCGTCCCACCAGTTCCGCTGAGCTGAAATCTTAATGGAACACTCTAAAACCTGGCAATCCACAACCACGAGCCATCGCCCCCCTCCAAGCTCACAGGTCTGGTTTGTAAATCCCAAAACCATTTCTTAACTCCACACTCAGTCCTCAGAATCCTTCCTTTGGTGATGATGGCATTTTGGGATTCGTAGTCCTAGGTGTCTTGGATCTCTCTGGCTTGAGGTGGGGGTGGGGTCCTGGGACACTCCCCATTCCTGAGGACCGCCTTCTTACAATAATACTAATTTCCAGTTGGAAGCCATAGACCTTTATACTGACCTTGTACTCTATACTAATCATGGTCTGCAGTGTTGCTTTCGCCACTTAGATAAAACATATTTCTCCTTTAATTATTCTTATAAAACTTTGACCTGCTTTTTAACAAAATATTACAATGTGGCACAAATAGCCAATATAATGAACAATGTGTTCCACATTTATTCCTTTAATGCTTTTCACATTAAAATTCCAGTTGGTTAATTTTAATATACAAAATTCAATTTATATAGAATTCCAATTAAAACAGGGTGAGGTCTGCCAATTCCTTTAGCCTTCTGAAATACTTCCTAGAAACTACTCCTTATTGAGACCATTTTCTTTTTTTTTTTTTTAAGATTTATTAATTTATGCATACAAGCTGGGGTGTAAGCCAGAGGTGTGGGGTGGTGAGAAGATTCACCAGAGACAGAGTGGGGAGCAGAACAGGCAGATCAACTGAAGTACACTGCTGAGGGGAGTAGCAGGCAAGGCAGGAGAGATCTGCTGCCCCATATGGGAATCTCCCTGGCCGGGTATTGAACTCGTGCTGCAATGGCTCTGGGTAGTTTCATAGTATTGTGCTTAATCCATTGCACCACCCAGGAGGCTCCTTGAGACCATTTTCTAAAGTAGAAGCCAATTAGAGAAATAAAAGCAGTGAACAGAAACTTTCCTGTTGATGATGATTCACTAAGTGAAAGTATTTTTAGGCACAAAAGATCTCATCATTGACCCCTAATATATAAAAAGTTACAGAAAAGAAATTTGTTGGATGGCTTGCTTTTTGTTCTGAAGACCTGTCAATTTCCCATTTAAACATTGTTAAACTGTTTTCTGTTTTGTTTTTCAAAATTCCTTTGATTGCCTTCATTAAATAACATACATATAGAACAATCACTTGCTACTTAACAAATGTCATTAATAGTCTCAAACTGGGCAATCATTTCACTCCCTTAATTATCAGCTATTCTCCACTTATTCATCCCTACTCAGCCTCCCCTGTGAAACACTGACAATTTTGTATTCTCTGTAGTTTTCCCTTTCCCAGAATGCCGTATAGTTGGAATTATATGCTACACAGCCTTTTTCAGAATGACTTCTTTCACCTAGTAATATGAATTTAAGTTCTTCCATGTCTTTTTGTGATTTGATAACTGATTTCCTTATAATACTAAATGATATTCCTTTGTCTGGATATACCAGTTTGTTTATCCAGTCACCCATTGAAGGACATCTTGGTTGCAACCAAATTTGAGCAGTTTTGAGTAAAGCTGCTATAAATATCCTTGTGCAGGTTTTTGTATGGAAGTAAGTTTTTAATTCATTTGGGTAAATACCAGGCAATGCTGGATTGTATGTTATTAAGAAACATTTGTTTCCAGAATGCTTAGGATTTTTTTCTAGGGTTATTGACTTATAATTTAATTCCATTGTGGCTAAAAAAAACAGACTGTATGGCTTGAAATTTTTTTTTTAATATATTAGTTGATGATCCAGAATATGGTCTATTTTGGTAAATGTGTGTGTGCTTGAGAAGAATGAGTATTTTATTGGGTTAGAATGTTCTATAACTGTCAATTATGTCAAATTATTTGAGAGTATTGTTCAAGTCTACCTCTTGCTAATTTTCTGCCAACTCTTCTATCAATTACTGAGAGAATGGTATAGAAATCTCTGACTCTCCTTGTAAATTTGTCTGTTTCTGCTGCCATGAAGTTTTTGCTTCATGTATTTTGAAGTTCCGTTATTGGGTGCATATGCTTAGGAGCATTTTCCTTCTTGATTTATTGACCTCTTTATCATTATGAAATTAGTTTCCTTACCACTAATAATATTCTTTGCTCCGAAGTGTAGTTTGTACATCACTCTCAACCTACTCTTCTTTGACTTTTAATCTGTTTTAATCTGTTCATCTGTTTGCTTCTTTGTGTTTAAAGTATACTTTTGGTAGGCAGGATATGTTTGGTCTTGCTTTTTTATCCAGTCTGAGAATCTTTGCTTTTTAATCAAAGTATTTAGACAATTTGTACAGATTGTTGATGTGCTTAGGTTTGAGTCTGTCTTGTTTCTTGTTTTTTTTCCTTTACCCTATTTTTCTGCCTTTTTTGAATTGCTGCAGTTTTAATGGTTCCATTTTATTATGCTTGTTGACTTATTAGCTATAATTCTGTGTTAATCTTTTAGTGATTGCTTTAAGGTTTAAAGTATGTTTCTAACTTGTCACAGAATATCTTTTAGTGATTCTATACTACTTCATGCATATATAAGAAGTTTACATTAATATACATACATTTGTACCCTCCTAGACTTTATCGTTGTTGTCATGCATTTTACTTTTATATGTGTTATAAGTTCTTTTTTTTTCTTAAAGATTTATTTATTTATGCATACAAGCTGGGGTGCAGGCCAGAGGCATGGGATGGCGAGAGGGTTCACCAGAGACAGAGTTAGGAGTAGAACAGGCAGATGGACAGAAATACACTGCTGAAGGGAGCAGCGGGCAAGGCAGGAGAGGTCTGCTGCGCCGGGTGGGAATCTCCCTGGCCAGGCGTCGAACTCCTGTCGCCGCTGCCTACAGCTCCACAGCGCAGCGCTTAACCGCTGTGCCACCAGGGAGGCCCTATATGTTATAAGTTCTATAATATGTTGTTATTTTTATTTTAGTAGCTGTTTGTCTTTTAATATTTAAATCATTGGAAAAATGTTACATATTTACTCCTATACTTTTCACTTGTGTTACTGGTATTTTTTGTGTAGAGCTAGATTCACATTTGTTTTAATTTCCTCCTGCTTTAGGAGCACTATTTAACTTTTCTTATAGTCAGGTCTGTTAATGATAATTATTATTATTTTTATATATCTGCAGATGTCTTCAGTTCACCTATAAATTTTGAAAAATATTTTTGCCAGCTATAGAATTCTAGCTTGACAGGATTGTTGGACATTTTAAAGTTATTTTTTAATTACTTTAAATATGTTGCTTCAGTTGTATTGTTGCTCATTTGTATTGTTTCCAGTGAGAAATCTGAACTCTTTGTTCTTCTTTGTGTATGTATTTTTTCCCTCTGGATGCTTTTAAAATATTATATTTATCTTTGGTTTGAACAATTTGATTATGATGTGCTTGATAGCTTAGGGATCATTCAACGTACACTCTGTTTTTAAAATCTGTGATTTTATTTTGTAGCCACCTAGATCAAATTAATTTTTACAATTGGGAGGAAAGAGTTCTCATCTATAATTCAAATCTTAGTTCTTCTTCTAACTGAGTGTATGAATTTTGGTCCCCAGCTGAGATTATCTCCTATAAACATCTTTAGCACAAACATTTTCTACATCTGTCTCCTGTGATAATAGTCACAAAGGATCGTGGTAGCACTTAGTGAAGATTAAAAACATTGAAAAAAAATTAGCTTTACCTAATTAGATATCTTTGCTACCTGATAAAATTAACCAGTGGTAAAATCTATCTTTGCATCACTTCTAAGATATTGAAAAAGAAAATGATTTGAGAATTGTAATTCTTTAAATTACTTGGATTAGTAGGAAATGAAAAATTCAAAACATTAAAAAATATTAAATAATGCACATCTGATCAGCAGTGCTAAAAAATTATTCTAATACTCTAATAGCCACAGCATTTTAGACTTATGAGATAGTGAATATTAGAGAAAGAAAATGTAGCCTGGCCTATAGCAGCTTCTCTTGATGTAGGATGTATGACTTTCTCACTGTCATTCTTTAAGGGAAACTTGTGTTTGTGGGTGCCCTATTGACTGGCCTGAGAAATGTGTCACATACAGTGATTCCTTATAGTCCTCGTTTGGCTTTAGTGAGTCTGACAATAGGGTGAGTTTGTTTAATCTCTCTTAGCCTCACTTTCTTCCCCTGTAAAATGAGGATAATAATAATACCTATGTGACTATAGGGGCAGTATAGCCCTCAAGTTGGTGGAAACTTGGTTCTTAGAGGAGTGTGGGCATGAAAAATATAGATATTACAATGGTTTGTGCCCCTCTAAAGAGCTGCAGTAATAAAACAAATATATAGTATATTTGGATATTAAAATTTCACAGGAAAGGGAAAGTGATTAAGAAAAATAAATGTCTAAAAGGGCTCATGGGGGGAGTCCTTCATCCAATGGTTAGCCATTAGCATCATTAGTTTACTCGTTTGGTTGATTGATTAGAATCCAGTAAGCCTTATAAATCAATATTTCCCAACATGTGAATTATGGATTTCTGCGATCCTCAGAATTAGAAAGGTCTTCTAATTCATTTACATAATTATTACTTATAAACTAAGTAAGTTATATTTCTATATTGTATGTAAATCTCGCTCCTTCCCAGTCCCTATCATTTGAGAGCTCAGATGTGTTTCTATTAGAGAAAGCTCCTTAAACTTGATATATGATTGGTGAACACACTTACAAATGAGAGTTATTGGCTTTAGGCCAGCCACTGAAGAACTGGTTAGCTTATAGGGTGACTGGGCTGTTTTAGCAAATACAGACTTGAGTACCTCTGAGACATGAAGCAAGTGTGTATGGGAGTAGTGGGCTGGCTCTAGTGACTATGCTTTGGTAGCACTGGACAGGACTGGTAGGAGGAACCAAGAAATAGCAACTGTGTATGCATGTTCAGGGCACATGGTGTGTGTGTGTGAGTGTGTGTATGTATTTTCCCCAGCCAGGTCTTTTATTTCCTGAATATTACAATTACTGAAAGGATCTCGCAGAAGTAACGTCAATGATTGGGACATTGGGATTTCCTACATCCTACATCCTATTAACTGTTTTGTGATTTCCTTTTTTCCAAGACTTGGATCTTATTGCCTGTGACTTTTTCTGAGAACTAGTGGTCAATTAAGATTCGCTCTTTTCTTTTCCCTATTTAACTGCTGTCATATATTCATTCTTATGGGAATGAAAGATTTTTGTTTTCATTTATAGACAGCCTTGTTACCACCTCTAGGCCTAACAGTCTTAATCAGGCCCCCTGGATAGTTGTTTCCTGCCTGCTATATGCTTGGGACTCCATGTATATGCCAGTTTTTTTATTTCAAAAATTTCTTTAGGGATTCTGCTCTGTTTTCCGAATCCTCACCTTCTCCATAACCGTCCCATAGGCACAGGAAAGAATAATTGTAGATTCAAAGCTGACCATTAGCATTAAAAAGCTGAATATTTTGAAATTTATCATCCATATTCCAATTTGAGGCTAGTAACACCAGGAGATGGTATAAATATCATTAGTCCCACTGGACAGGTCACAGATGTTAAATAACAAGTCACAGTTATTGTGACTCCTCATGCCAGGTCTTCAAAGCAGGTTTTCTGAATCCAAAACTATAGATATTTTTCTAAATTTTTAAGAGATAACATTTGGAATATATGAGTCTTTAGGACTTACCAGTTTGTGATCCATGAATAAAGCCCTTTAATTCCTTCCCTCTCTATTTTTTCCTCTGGAAGTCAGTTTGTTGTCTCTTGTCTTGGGCTCTTAGGCTGTAGGTTTGTTCTTCCGTACCCTGGAGACTCAGACTGATTTCTAATACTCTTGAGGTTCGATGAAAGATGTCACATAGTTCCATAAACTACTGTATTTGCTTGAGCTTTGACTTCTGCCCAGCCAGTACCCTGTTAGAAATCCAAATGGGATCATTTCTTGGCATGATTATTACCAATACTTAATTAGGAGCACATAGTTTATTTTCAATTTAAATGTGGATTTTCATCTTGATATACTGGATAAGTTACTAAAAAGCCTTATGTCAAAGGTCTTCTTCCTCCAGGTGATATTTAAATTATGAGACACCTTGGAGTCATCACTGGTGACCACCCTATTCCTTACCGTGGGTGGTACTAGGATCTTGAGGACTGTTCCTCTGAGACATTTCTTTCCTACATCTCCTCTCTTGCTAGTATCCAGGATCATTATGTCTTAATTGTCCTGTGGTCCTCTGAGATGTGGTCCAGTGGTCCCCTGTCTGTTCACTCCCAGATACATCATGATCCTTTCCTGTCCGCTATCAAAATTTTTCTTCATAATGTGTCAACAGGCAGATGTTAAACCCTGATTGCTTCAAGCTCCTTCCTATCTTGTTCTAGGGGTAATTGGGGTCCAGTAGGCTATAATGGTGAAAATGCATGCATGAGTTATCATTTGCTTCAATATGGCTGCAAAATCAAAGTGTGCTCTTCATCCTAGATGTTCTGTGTGGTGCTTCAGGGGTCCCTTGAATGTGGAAGAGACTAGGTTGCTTCCTTCCCTGCTTCTCCACTCTCTACTGCTTCAATCATAAGAGATTTAGTTTCTTCTATTTTATAACTTGGATTTTGACTCGGCCCACGAATCCAGATCAACGCTGTACCTGAGGAGGAAGCAGGGAGCAAGGGACAGGGATACGTGAGAGAGTGGAGACAAGTCAAGAGGTCTGATCAAGTCTCGTTTATTGTTCCCAGGGGAAGAGCGTAAATAGGATGAAAATCACGGGGAGGTAACATTAGATAATGCAGGGTGGTCCGAGGTCGGGGATCCAATGAGAGCACAACACGGGAAATAATGGGATGGTCCCGCTGACCTCAGTTTGGGAAGAATGTACATGGAAAGGGAAAACAAAGATCCAAGGCCATCCTTATTGGACCCTAACCTTATGTGGGCAACTCAGGCAATTAGGGCCGTGACTCACCGCTAGGGGCCATCCTGTCCGATGGCTCCCGACAGGACTTCCTTTCATTTGAATTTTATTAAATAAGATACACAGGGAATGAAAAAGACTAGAAGAGTACTGCCTTAATCCCAGAGAGAAATGAACGAACAAAGAGCTGCAAGCCCTGAATTTATCTATATTTTATACTTTGTTCCTCTTATACTTGTTTCAGATTGTTTGTGGGCCAGAGAAGAATATTTACATTATGACTTACTTTGAACAGCCAGTGAAACCAAGCTCCCTGCCTCTCATAATGAGAATATTTTAATATCTTTACCAGTGGAAGAATTTTCTCCATTACAATGCTTTATTTAATGTCAGGAGCCAGCTCCTTTTGTGTTTACCCACTCAATTAGAATACATTTCTGAAGTACTTAGTATATATGATATAATTGAACTATATGTCTCCTGACCTGTGTGAGCCTAAAATCCACCTTTGGGTGGTGTGTGTGCCGATGGGGAGGAATATAAACTTGAATACAGAGAAAAAAATGAACTGAGTCCTTTTATAGACATGCCAAGTTGTGATAAAGCAACTAATACAATCATTCTGAATATGTGGGCCCAGGGATCTGGGAAAAAGGCTTCATGAAGTAGCTGGTGATTGAATTGAGTTGAGAGGGCTTCAAAAGTTGGAAAAGGGATATAGCCTGTGGTCAGCAGATAAACACCTTATCAGATTCTGCTACACTTCCAGGGTTTGTATTCTGTGTCTAACGCTGACTCAAGTGTGGTGCGAGAAAGTACTTTAACATCTCTTGGTGTCAGTTCCCCCACTTGTAAGTGGTCATATTAATAGTAACTATTTCACTGAGTTGTTGTAAGGATTAAGGAAGGTCTTCCATATAGAATACTTAAAACATTTAGAAAATTGTTTTTATTATTTGGTGAGGGATGGATATTGCAGTTTGAACAAACAGCATAAGCAAATGTAGGTGAAGTGTGACTTTGGAAGGTTTATCCTGATATCCCAGGCTGTCACAGCTGGGGTGCCACACCGGTTATCTAAAGGGCTCAGGGCATAGATTTGGAGAGGCTATTAACATTGTCTCACAACCATATTTAAATGATACTGGCTTTTGTCAGCTAAACTGGGAGTATAATAATCATTTGTTATGAGGACCAGCAAACTTACTCTCTAAAGGGCCAGAGAGTGTGTGAGTCATGTGATCTCTGTCACTAGTCAATTCTGCTGTTGATGTATTCTGTTGTGTGTGTGCAGGATACAGACACAAAAGACTTGGTCTATGGGCACTGACATGTGTATTTCATGTAATTTTCATGTTGCCAAAATAAGTGATGGAGTGGGTCTGGCCTGTGGGCTGTAGTGCTGGTTCCAGATCTGGAGCATCATTCCCTTGGTGAAATGAATTCTCCAGTCTGAAGCCGCTGGCTTTGAAGCATGCTTTTGTAATACAACCTGTTCGGTCAGGTAGGACCTTCAAAGCCTCTGCATTCTTGTATCAGCCCCCTCTGCTGGTTGTTTTTATTCACAGACACAATCATAAGATTTCTCAGGACTCACTCCCTTTACCAGCTCACGCTAACCAGGAGCACTAGGCTTGATGTCCTCCCTCGCAGTCCCAAAGAAGCTTCTCGGCAACCTTCCACCTCTAGTCTACTGGCTCTGGTGCAGACTGTGGTTCTTCAAACCTACTTTACTCTAACTTCCTCCTGCTGATTTATTAAGAAAAGTTGTGTTCTAAGACTCTAACAAGTACAGGAATGAAATTTTCTGTCAAATTTGGCTTTCTATTTGTTGCCCTAGGCATCACAGATCTTTGAAGTTGCTAAGCAACCAAAGCTTAATGATTATGCCTCAGGGTTTTGTTGTTGTTGTCTTGTTTTTTAAAAAAAGCTGCTAATTGCCAGCATTTACTCTAATCCAGATAATCAAGGTCAAGAGTGGAGATTTACAGTTTCAGGGTCAACCCTTGTCTTGATATCTGAAAAAAAAAAAGCAAGTTTCAGCCTTCAGAATGAGGGATGCTAATAATTAAGATTTATTCTTGGGGACTTTGAACAAACATTGCAACTTTGGGCAAGAAAACTTTCTGAATCTCAGTTAACATGTCTGTAAAACAGAAGAATAGCCACTGAAGGACTGAATAATATAATGTATGATACTTGGCTGCTGTTGATAGCAATTATCATTACTTACTCCCAAGACCATTATTTTTCCTTATGAGACTATCCCTTCCTCAAATAGTTTAGTCTCTGCATTTTTTCTACTCACAATATTTTGTGGTTATATTCATTTTCTCCTCATTGCTTTGATATTTTATTATATAATGTAGAAAAGTTTCTGTATTCCAGAAATGCAGTTACCATTTTACATTCCCTTTTTCAGATAATGCATAAAAATGCTAAGTTAAACTGTCTTAAATCAGATCCCTGGGTAATCCCATTATGAATACTTTTAATTAAAAGCTATATATACTTAACTCTCATTTTAACTTCTGATGTCTAATAGAATTCTCTTTCTAGTGTAAGATATAGCTGTTGAGATTTATGTTGCCGATCTTTTATGTCTTTGGAACTTGATTTGATGTGTGTGTCTGTGTATTCTTCTGTATTCCGAAAACCTTGTTTTTATGCTGTAAATGTTGTATCAGTATGCATTGGGGAATGATTTAAATTTATGGCATTCAATTTTCTCAACCAACAGAGAAAGACTTTTTTGTTCCAGAAAGATCATACTGCTCCTCCAGTTACCATTGGAGGGCTGAGTTCCTTCACGCTGTAGTGCGCTGTTTCTCCTGCTGTACATAGAGCTCGCTACAGAGTACATTTAGGAAGTCCTCTTTAGCTGTGCAAGTAAGGTACTCAGAGGGGACTGTAACTAAATAGAGTGCCCTGAAATAAATAAAAAGTGTTCATCAACATAATTAGGTGAATAGAAGATCTAAGAGTAAGATAATAAATTAGCTTAGAGTCCCCAAAAGGGAGCTGACACCACACATTTGCTCTGATACCTCCTGAGAGATGATGTCCCTGAGTGACTTTACTAAAGAAACATTCTATGATCAATATGGGCTTGGATAAGCTTTTGAGGAGAGGGGAAGAAGACATTCTGGATCTTGTGAAAAAGCTAGAACCCTCTTTGTCACTCAGCTTAGTCATTCAGTCTTAGTTTACTTAGTCACTTAAAGTGTCTCTGGATCTCAGAGGTAAGTCTTTATCAGCAATGATTTGGCCTCCTCCTGGGTTACAGAGAATCTCTAATGATCCCAGCCTGGGACTGTTTCCTGTCCCCCCACCATCCACAGGGGAAGTGGGATTTTCTTGTTTCGTCCTGCAATTGAAATGGGTTTTCTGCTGTGCCCTGAGAGTAGTCTTGTGTGCCCCCCACCCGAGCAGCTTAGAGCTTCTGTAACTTAGAGAAAATAGGAGTGAAGGAGCTGGACGGGGTTTTGTGCTTTTCCCGGAGTGGTGGTTATTCGTCTTAACTCTAGTCCTGCACCACCAAGGAAAGTTGTTAGTTTCCTTTCTGCCCTCCATATCTCCCCATCAGTGAGATCCCGAAGGAAGAACCTACAAGTGGATGCTCAACTCCCTTTGTATCTCAAGTGCCCAGTGTTCTATGCTCTCATGCCGGCCCTACTCCGCCTTTTGCAATGTTGAACTTTTTACTTGTATTCTTCCTCCCTACATGTATGTACCTGAGGCCTCCTGCTCCCGTGCCAGCTAAGCAAGTGCAGGCTGCCCATTTCTCCTTGCAAGTGTCTGTCTTTCTATAGAATTCAGGCTAGTTGGTTTTCTTGAGATTTTTGAATTGTCTGTGGTGGGTTCAAGAGATAATTTTGCAGATTATCTGGCATTTTCTTGTCATTAGAGTGAAGACTGTGTATTCTGAGAAGACAGCAAAAGTCCAGTGAGTTGACACCAGATTTTTATTTATTATTTTTTAAAGATTTATTTATTTATGCACACAAGCTGGGGTACAGGCCAGAGGCGTGGGGCAGCGAGAGGGTTCACCAGAGACAGAGTGGGGAGCAGAACAGGCAGATGGATGGAAACACACTGCTGAGGGGGGCAGCAGGTAAGGCAGGAGAGGTCTGCTGCGCCATGTGGGAATCTCCCCGGCCGGGCGTCCAACAGCTGCCGACAGCTCCGCAGCGCAGTGCTTAACCACTGTACCACCGGGGAGGCCTGACACCAGATTTTTAAAGATGTTGAGTAGATTAATTTTTTTAACGCTTTATTGGTTATTATAGGTGAATATTATACGTGGTATATTATATATGTTATATATGTGTCGCGTGTGTATGTAGTGCCTCCTGGATATTTTTTAGAAAACTAAGTGTAAGGTATACAAAACCTACTTTTTCATACCCCTCACTAGTATTGAGTATCCCTCCCTCTTTAGTAGCCATGGAAACTGGGTTTTCATGTTTCTGGGATTTGCCTTACATATAGTATGTCTTTATCTTCCTCTCCACTAAAAGTTCAGCTCTTTGAGGGCAGCAGATATATATATATATATATATATATATATATATATATATATATATATATATATATATATATATATATATTGCTTTTCTACCTCCCTCAAGCATATTGCCTTTTGTGTAGTAGTGGGTCATATCTCTGCTGAATTGAATCAAAGAAGTTTATCCTTCATTGCAGACCATTAGACAAATGGGTCTTTAGAGTGTCCTTTCATTTTCTGATTGGAAAGTTGGAAAGTCGTGAGTTGGTCTTGAGAGCAAAGAAATGCTGACATACGTGCCTGATTATTTTTGAAACAAAATGAAACAACAACAACAACAACAACAAAACAAAATCCCCTCAAACTTCAGTATTCTCTGTGTAAGCAGTACATTTAACAATTCATAATTGAATTTCTTGTAAGTGAACCTTGTGAGACAGTTCGCTCTTTGATTACACAGTAAACCATTTCTCATGAAAAAAATCATCAACTCATAAAGTAGTCATTATGATGCAAAGCATGCATAAAATATGCAATGTAAGAAAATCAGTCTAGGAGAAACTTAAAGAGAGAGTAGAGGACATTCAAGATAACTTCACTTTTAAATTCTCCTTTCCTTAAAGACCTTCAATTCCCAGAATCAAGAAAAAGGGCAACTTTTTCTAGTTATGTTATTCTAGATCACTTTTCTTAATACAGTTTAAAATATAATAAAAATGTATTTATTGAGGTACACTGTCTTACTTTATTGAGATACACAGTCTTGCTTCATTGTTTGATTTTTCTGATTAGCATTGTTAGAGAAAAGACCAGAAGGAAGACAAAGAAGATAATTTTTGCTTTCATGTGTTCAGCTTTTGAGTTTGCAAAGCAGTTTCATCAATCCCATGGGTAAGACAGAGCCGTTCATACCCTTTTACAGATAAAGTAACTGAAGCTTAAAAACAGATACACGAGGGCCTCCCTGGTGACGCAGCGGTTGAGTTGAGCGCTGCGCTGTGGAGCTGTCGGCAGTGGCGATGCGAGTTCGACGCCCGGCCAGGGAGAATCCCACATGGCGCGGCAGACCTCTCCTGCCTTGCCCGCTGCTCCCCTCAGCAGTGTATCTCTGATCTGCCTGTTCGGCTACCCGCTCTGTCTCTGGTGAACCCTCTCGCTGCCCCACACCTCTGGCCTGTACCCCAGCTTGTATGTAAAAATAATAAAAAAAAAAAAACAAAAGTAAACAAAAAAAACCAGATACACGAGTAGCCCAAAGTCATGCAGTTAGTAGGAGGCAGATTTGGCCTTTTATGACCTAGCATTATGGATTACCTCTTCCTATCTGCTCTACTTTTTTTTCTGGAGTGCATATATATAATATTATATGCATATATATAATCAAATTCCAAAGGTATGCAATAGTTGGTACTGAGAAAGAGATGACTGTGGGTTGGTGGAATTCATGGGGGAGACAGAACTTTACTTTTTCTTGACTATTCTAAACTATGCTGTGTGACTATTTCATAATATTTTTCCTACTGATATATGTCAAAAGCAAGGAGGTGAGAGGAAAAAGAGAATGAATTATGATAAAGATTGGAAGCTCTTTCTGTTAATATGCAAAGATGTAACTTGAGTTGGAAGAACTTGAATTAGAACTCAAATCTTGGGAACCTCTGTTTGCTGAAGCACCTTGTTTCTCTGGCAATGAATGTAACGAACACTTCAGTGCTTTATTTGATTTTATGGCAAACAGAAGAGGGAAAGCATCTCCCCTTTGTGTTTTTCTTTAAAAGTCCTCCATAAATACTCAGAACTTTTTAGGGAAGTTTTGCTGTTCCTCCTCATTTAGCTGTGAGAATAGAATGGCTTGACCTTTCATAAATTGCTTATTGCGAAAGAATTTTTCAAAGAAGATTAATGACAGGATATTTTTGAAAATGTCTCTGTGACTTACATTTATAACTATTCAGATATGTGGCTTTTGCCAGTTGCATTTAATTTACATTTTAAAACTTGTTTTCAAGCTGAGCTAGACAACATACAGTTGGCAGAGAGCCTTGAAGCTGTGTGAACAAATAAGTGATCCAGTGAATGTCAAAGCCAAGTGGAGCCTTCTCAGCCCTTGTTCAAGGAAGTTAGCAGTTCTCTAGTAGCAGGGTAAAAAACTCATCTGACTTAGACCAATTTCTTTTATCATAGGGTCTGTGAATCTTTATCTAAAGAGGATTAGTTCGTTTTGAATGTAAATGAAATGGAAATGGGGCTACTATGCTGGACACCAGTCTTGCTGACATTGATACATCATCAATTTTAAGGGTCACTTTTAGTCTTCCCTTCTGGTTTACCTGCTAATTATAGTGTATGTATTTCCCAGCTCACTTGCAAGACAAGGTAAGGGAGAAACATTACTCTGTCTCTTCTCCATTACTCTTATTTTAAATAAGCCTGGCTTTTGTCTAGTGATTCTAGGTGAGTCTGATTACTTAGGACAGTTGGTTGTAGAGAAAAGAATTCGAGAAATAACACTGGTCACAGTGAGATTGTTACTGACTTAAAAAGGCCCTAAACTGTAGTATCTTGGTGTGCTGAACATAAATATAACCCTGAAAATTTTTTATTAGCTCTCGTTTTGAAGATATTTCATAAATTAATTTTATGTTTCACTGTGTAAATTTATCCAGTAGGACTGCAACAACATCCTAAATCAGCCTAGAATGAGGTAATATTACATCGCATTGCATAATGCCGTCATGCACACATCATCCAGAGTGGACTGCATCATTTTCTGGCAATACTACTGCCAGGCAGCTGCTGAAGGAAGCTGACATCAGCAGCGCACTATAGAAAGCCATGTCGGCAAGGCTGAGCATTGAAAATATTTCAGACTTTGTGAAAGAGAGTTTAAGCTACTGTTCCATAGAACTGTTATTATTTTATCCATTTAGGCACAACATAGAACAGTAATGCCTCAAAAGTGTGCTAATAGCGTGGACAGTTTCTGCTCTATTTGTGGGAAAGTGATATTTGCCAACCAGAAGAAGAGTATCACTTCTCAAGTGAAGAAGGCTTATCATCTTTACTTCGGATGCAAGGTTGGTGACCAAGACAAGCCTTGGTCCTTGCATATATGCTGTGCTCCATGTACAACACAGCTTTCACACTGGTTAAATGGCACAAGACCTTCTATGCCGTTTGCAGCCCCGTGGTGTGGAGAGAACCAAGCAACTACATAAAAGACTGTTACTTCTGCTTGGTGCCTCCTCTTTCTGACAGAATAATGAAGCAAAAGAAGTCGAGAATCGTCTACCCAAACATTCCGTCTACATTGAGACTAGTTCGGCATGGTGAGGGACTTCTTATTCCAGAGCTTCCAGCAGAACATTCTCTTGATTCATCTGATGAGGACAAGGGTGAGCTGACCTGTTCTTCTCCTGTTCCATCAGCGTGCAGTGAATCCAGATTTTCCCTGTGGTGCATCATCAGCCCCACCCAGACTAACACAAGAAGAACTAAATGACCTGGTTCATGATTTGGACTTATCCAAGAACAAAGCAGAATTGCTAGGATCAAGACTTCAACAATGGAATCTTCTAGAAGATTCACAATTACTTTCTATCGAAAGCGCCACCAGCAGTTGGAGCCTTTCTTCAGAAAGGAAAGTACTCTGGTATTCTGTTCTGATATTGAGGGCCTCATGAATGCCTTAGAAATCACTCATGACCCACAAGAATGGAGACTATTTCTAGACTCTTTGAAAATGAGTCTTAAGGCTGTGCTGTTGCACAGTGGAAACCGTCTTCCATCTATTCTATTCCTGAATAGCTGTACAAGAGACAAGCGAAGAAATCTAACTTGATTTTTTTTACAGGTATTAACCATAGGCCTATTACTATTGGCATGCATTTTGTGATGTGAACATCAGTTTATTGCAGATTAAAAAAAAAAAAACTAAAGCCAAAATTAGAATATGACATATTCATGTTGAGTACATACAAATAGATAGAAATTACTAATTTTATTTTCGTAACATGATTTTTGTCAAAATGTAATTGGTCTGACCCCATATAAAAACCTTGGAGATAGCAGTAAGCTTGTCTGTAGCACAATTAAAATAAAACTGTTTTTTTTTTGTCTTAATGACCGCCCCCCCCCCCCAAAGTCAGCATTCTAGTTTGGTTTTAAGGGAGTGAGTATAGGTTAGAGAACTTTTTTTTAAAGATTTATTTCATTTATTTATGCATAGAAGAACTGGGGTGTAGGCCAGGGGTATGGGGGTGGGGAAGAAGATTCACCAGAGACAGAGTGAGGAGCCCAACAGGCAAATTGACTGAAATACACTGCTGAGGGGAGCTGCGGGCAAGACAGGAGAGGTCTGCTGCACCATGTGGGAAGCTCCCTAGCCAGGGATCGAACTTGGGTTGCGGGACAGCTTCATGGTACTGTGCCTTAACCCTTTGCTCCATTTTATTTCTTAGTCTCAACTTCCTTGGCTGTGAACAAATCTGTTTCATCTTAGTGTCAATCTTTTTAGGACTACTTTTTCCACATGAATTATTTTATGAATGATATCTTCAGAAAACTTCCAGCTAATGCATAAAAGGTTAAACATTTTTTATAAATTGATGTGCTCATTCCCATTGTTCTCCTAGCCCAGCTGAGCTACCAAATTCTTATGGGAACGTCAGGCTTGGCCCTGTTTCCCACAAATAGTGCAATGACCATACATACAGCCTTGATATCCCAATAAGACACTAACTTAGGAAATTCTCTTAACAAAGTTCTCTGATGTTAACTTGGCAAAATATGGTCACATAGACATATGTAAGCTGATGTGCAGAGTAGACCACATATCATATGTTTTGAGAATATTATAGAGGAAGCATCACCAAGGGCAAGCTGGCAGAAACCGGGTGTGTGTGTGTCATTACCACCGCTTTTCATTCCTTGCTCATAGCAGACACCAGGAGGTCAATAAGTGATCACATTTTCTTTTCCCACTGAGGTCACACTTTGTTTAAGAATCTAGGAATTTATTCCCAGGCAAGATCAATTGGCTTGTAAAATGAAACCAAATAGCCATGCCTAGGGTAATGGTGTTAGTATTTAGGCAAATTTGTGTTCAGTCTCAGCTCAGCCATCTGTTAGCTATGTAATCTTTCTTAGTCTTAATGTCTTTATATTTAGGAAGTGGGGATAATAATAAAAGCCTCCTAGCGTTGTTATGTCTCACACAAGATGGTATATGAAGCACTCATCAAATGTCTGAAACATATCGCTCCTCAGCCCCCCGGCGTTCCCGGTCATACCTCGTGACGCATACATAGCCTTCCCAGAGTGATCAAGCTTTTTGCTCTTGGTTGATATGAAAGGTGCCTTGTAAGGTTTTGCTATGACTGATTGATCGGGCAGTTCTGACCTTTATATAAGAGTACAGAACTGCAGGTAACAAGTGGTGGCCAAACAGGCTGCTTAAGTTTAGCAGGCCCACAAGTGTTCAGCAAATGGTGATTAGAATTAAAAGAGTTACCAAATGTATTTTGCGAGTCAGTATAACCCATCTCTGAAAAGCAAGGGGACATAGATTCCACTCAATACAATATCCATGTAGCTCTGGGAATCCTCTTAATAATTTCGAGTTTGTGTTTTCTGTCAAATGTTATTGAATCTGAAGGTGGATGCTGAGTAAAAAAAGATATGACTGTCCAAGCCCATCTTGTGCTAACTTCTACCATCACTATTCTTCCTCTCGTTTTGTGCTTGCTTGAAACTATTCTGAGCTCACCTTGTGTCTATAGCTGGACATCCTCTGACACACGCAGGGCAGTACTGTGGAATTCCATCTTCTGGACTCATCAGCGTGAGACCTGTCGTTGAACACCATATGACCCCACAGCAGTTTGGCAAATGCCTTAGGAAATCCCATTTTTAAAAGGCATTTGGTTATGTATTTGTTTTAATGTGCATCTTTGCTTGTTGACTCATTTCTGTAACTTTCTGACTTCTCAGACTTTACAGAGTTTTTTTCTTAACAATGATTGAATTTTGTACCCTTTATTCCAGAGAGAACTCTAGCAGATGCTATCCATTCCCGAGTTTCCTAGACAACAATGAAAAAAATGTGTGTAGGAGTTATGTAGCCACGTATGTCTCCATGCTCAGCTTACTCACATCTAGCCTTGTTCTGAATTCTCAGGTTCTTTTCATCTAATTGCAAACTCTAAAATCCAAATCAAGATAAAGAAAAAATAAAAGGAAGGAAGAAGTGTAGCATAATTAAAAGATCCAGGAGTCTTGGATCCTAGTCTCAGATCTGACACTAGCTAGTTGTCTCTCTCTCTCGTTTAAATCACTTAACCTTTTTGGGCTTAAGGAGTTTGTTTCCTACATGAAAGCGCAGGCCCACATCACTGATTCTCGGTGACTTGGAGGAGCCCCTGGGGCATTTTGGAATGCAGGGGAATGACATATGAGTAGTTTCAAAAAGTGTATTCTGTATTATCACGTTGTATATTTGAAAAACAAAAAGTGTATTATTCCCATATGTAAAATTACGAAAGCTAAAACTAAAACCACTCTCCATGGTTGGTACACATGTGTTTAAAATAAATTAAGAAAAAACTTTGCAGGTACTTCTCCTGCAGTTAATTGCTATGTAAGGATGCTGAAGTCTATTAGAATTGTCCTGTTCAAATGTAAATATAAACTCAATTTCTGGCCTCTAGGAGCTTCTTAGTTTCCAGTCTCTGCTCCTTGAACTCTTTTAAAAAATTTGTTAATTTTAAGTCATCATTTCTAGATAATACCATTGCCATTTCAAAGTTTTTCTAAGAACATACTTGAAATAATGTATGTTTTCTATTTAAAAATTTTTAAACATGAAATCTGAAAATAAAATAGTAGTCATGCTTTTAAATTTCTAAATATGCTAAAGAATGTCTATTTGAAAAGGGTAAAAAGTCTTAAATAGTTTTTTAAAATATGAACTATCAAAAGATATCTTAAAATAATTAATATATAACCATAGTCAATAAAATCATAAAGCTTAATTTTATTCATGGTCAAGTAAAGGTAGGTTGGATCTAACTAAAACTTTACTTTTTAAGACACTTTCAGATAAATAGTTCTGTATAGTGATCCCAGGAGCTAAGCAGGCAGGGTTTTATATAGCTATATCTTAAAATAATATATAACCATAGTCAATAAAATCATAAAGCTTAATTTTATTCATGGTCAAGTAAAGGTAGGTTGGATCTAACTAAAACTTTACTTTTTAAGACACTTTCAGATAAATAGTTCTGTATAGTGATCCCAGGAGCTAAGCAGGCAGGGTTTTATATAGCTATCAGACATTTCAACTTTGATTTACTTTTTTTTTTAAAAAAAGATTGATTTATTTATACATACAAGCTGGGGTACAGGCCAGAGGCGAGGGGCGGCGAGAGGGTTCACCAGAGACAGAGCGGGGAGCAGAACAGGCAGATCAGAAATCCACTGCTGAGGGGAGCAGCGGGCAAGGCAGGAGAGGTCTGCAGCACCATGTGGGATACTCCCCGGCTGGGCGTCGAACTCGCATCGCGAGCTGTCGACAGCTCCACAGCGCAGCGCTTAACCGCTGTGCCACCAGGGAGGCCCTGATTTACTTTTTTAAAAAATATTCGTAGAAGCTGGTATAGGCTTTTTACCTAGCTTATTATTTTTTTTGTTAAGCTGTATAAGGACAAAATAAAATATTTCTATTAGTAAGTTTATAATAATATATTTTACAGAATCAGCCGTGACAGAAATCCATCTGATGGTGAATAAACTCTGGCTGTAAAGAGAATCTGTAAATTTATCTTGCTTGATAGGAAACAGAAATCCCAGACCACATGCCAGGCCCAAGGACCCTTATTCTGCATCTGTTCAAAGGGGGAAATACTGGGAATGGAAAAGAGTTCCTGTTGGTTGGGATGCACAACTACTGGTAATTAAAATTGATTCCTTTGCTGAGCAGTCCCAAGAGAATCAGTAGGAGCTTGTGCTCTAAAGACTCCAGCTGCCTTTGGCCTGCAAATGACCCAGTTCCCAACCTTATGTCAGCCCATGACACACCTGTGCACTGGCCCGGACACACTGGAGAGTAGACGGGAAGTCTCTTGTCCAGCCTGCTCGCAGCCACATCAGAGACACACACCAGGTGTGACTGGAAAGCAATGAAGCTCACTCAGAAACAAAACAAGACAATTGGACCAAAAACAGGATTTATGCATCCAATTGAGGATTGTTCCATAAATTGGTCACCATGGAAAACATAAAATGCCGTCACTGCTCATAACACTTTTAGAAAGTCTCCTTGACAGTGACCTTTAGAAATCAAAGTTTTTCTCAAGAAAAATGGTCCTCTTTATACTCACATGTCAGCCTTTTAACCAAAAACATTGTGATTTGCCATCTAGATCTGGTGGTCTATCTGGTGGACGCTATGTGGAGCGGTCTACCGCGGAGAGACAGCATCCATCCTCTGAGATGCTGTCACGCCACTCACCACCTGTTACAGTGAAAGATGGGAAACTGATGTTGAAAATCATCTCTAGGACACTCACCCATTACTCAGCACGGCAACACTGATGCAAGAGAGTAAAGTAACAAGCTCTCCTGCCCTGACCCATCTCCTTAACTTAGCTCAGCAGATCATTTTTTATATCCCCTTACAACTCTTCTTCATCCCCACTTAGGCCTGAGGCAGCTGTATTGTTCTTCCGCCTTCCCTTACTGCCCTTCTCCTCCCAGTCACAACTTAAAGAGTTTCTTCCATTTCATTTTGTAAAGAGTTTCTTCCATTTCATTTTGTTACACAGGGCCATATCTTCAGTCAGGAAATTAACATATTAATGGCTCTGACTAACTGCTTTACCTTGCGCATAGCAATAGAAATTCCTGATTTTATGTCATTTGCTAATGGAGGAGTTCACTACTGGAAGGACATCGGGCTTTTCAGTTAGAGGACCAGGGTTAGAATTTTGGTTTCTCAGGTAATGTCACTACTCTGAGTTACAGATTTGTCATCTGTAAAATAGGAATAGTAATGCTGACATCTCAGAATTTGTTGGTAATATTAAATATTGGAAATATGTGTATAGTAAAAACCAACATAATGTCTAGGATATAGTATACATTTAAATGTGGTGGCTATTATTTAAAGTGGATGCTGAAGTTTAGAGAGACTAAGAGACTTTCCAAAGTACATATGGCAGATTGATATCCTGGAATGGATTTGAATTAAGGTGTATTGAATATGTGATTCTTACTAATCCACGGAGCTGATTTTCTCATGTCATTAATATTTCTGTTTGTATTTCTGAAACTTCCCTCCGTACAGGTCAAAAATCGGCAAAGCTCTAAATTCTTTAATCTAGTTCTAAGGAAGTTATTGATGGACACACTGCTATCATTACAGTAACCATCAAGACCACAAAAGAATAGGAATAGTTTGGCATCATAAACCCAAACTTAGTCTACAATCCCAAAATGTAAATAGTTCTAGCCGAGACCTACAGTCCACAGTTCTTACTGGAAGCTTTAACCTTGCAGAAGCTTTAACCTGGGCAGCTCCTCTTCCCTTCTCTTCTACTTATCAGGCTAGAGCATATTGGAGCTGCAAGAGACTCAGAAATCATTTAGTCCACTTCTTCGATTTGCGGATGAGGACACTTCGACAGTGACTTGTCGAAGGTCACATGTGTAAAAGTAGAACTACGTCCATTAATGTTTAATTTAAAAGATCCCTTACCACTGGCAACTCTTTAGGATCACCAAGAAATCCCTGTCTCACTTAGTAAGAGAGGGGGGAGAATAGGGACTCAGAATGGGGGACAGGGGAGCACGGGGGACTGTGGTGACGGCTCACATGTGAATTGGTGGTGGGAAACCTACGGGGAATACACAATAATGTAAAATACATAAATAATAAAAACCATAATAAAAAAAAGAAATCCCTGTCTCTCATAGGAATGAAAGAAAATCTATCTTTGGTTAGAATCAGAATTTAGGTCACAACATTTCCTAAAAATCTAAGAAAAATATGTGTCTAAAATTAAGTCAGAAGACTCAGGATTTTATATTCCTTTGCTTACCAGGCAGTAAATTCATTACTTGTAGATGTTAGAATCAAAATATTTGGATACCGTTTCTCCAATCTGGAAATGAATGATGTACAAATACAGACCTTCAGAAAGAGAGATTTATTGTTGGTAAATTTGTTGTAGAATGCTATCTTTTCTTGAAAGGTGATGGTATGTCCACTTCAACAGTGAGAATGGGGAAGAGGAAGGGAATAGCTGTTAGCAGGAAGAAGTGACTTAGGGAATTTAAAGGTTTTATTTCTTTTTCCATCGAACTGTATGTCATGGCTTAATTACTGAAATTTTATATAGTTCCAAAACCTCTCCATATTATTTTAGTCCAATTTTGTAATAAATGAGAATGCATTGTGTTCTCCATTAGATTCTACTAATATCAACCATTTCCTTTATATCCCAATATGGAATTTTAGTCAGAAGGGATGTTAAATCTCAATGAATCCAACTTCACATCATTGACATGACTATAAAATAATGAGCAAAGAGTGTGGAAAACTCACCCCAAACCAGTGCATCTACCTGGATACTGTCCTTTGTCAGATAGACTTGTGGAAGCAGAAGCCACATAATTATGACAAACTGCAGAGGGTTTGGAGGCTTCTGTGGGTAGCTGTTCCTAGGAAAGTGCATAAAAAGTGCCTTCTGCTGACCTCTATCTTTAGGCCACTTATGTTTCTGTATCCTACTTCTCATTGCTTAATGAATACAAGCAAAATTTTCTTTTTAATATGTATTATAAGCTAGGCAAGGAGATAAAGCAGAGAATAAGGGAGACTAATCTCTGCCAAAAATAATGGCATTTACATCCTACTGGGGAAAGACAATGTACTTTTTGTCATATCTTTAACAACTCTGATGTTAGCATATTACATGAGAATTTCTTTTAAAAGGATGCTTATGGAGAATATACTCAGGAAGTAATTGCTGCCCCATATTTCACTCACAGCTATAAATCTAGTGGTAACACTGAATATGATGCAAAGATGTATTGTAGCTACAGAATACAGCTATGGAAGTAAGGGTGAGTCTTAACAATACTATGGAGTGAAAAAGATGTCTTAGAAGACTGCTTTCAGAATGAGTGTATAGTCATGTCATTTTTCTAAGGCTAAGTACAACTAAAACTAAGAAAGTGCATTTCTGGAAATGTACACATGATCAAATCTATATTTTAAAAGATAAAGGATTCATAAAAATTTGTGATAGTTATTACACAGTAGTTATTGCAGAGTAACTATTATTTGAGAGGCAGAGGGAAGGGATAAGGAAGGAGCATATAGGTAAATGTGTGTTATCATTAGTATTATACTTCTTTTGATGGACATTGAGTTAATGTTGATTAGTTAACTTAAATAATAATTGGATTGTGTCATGAATTAAAAATTAAAAACTATCTCAGTATAACTAAAAGTTGACTGTCTTCTCATGTTTTCATTTACATTTCATAGTTCGGGTGATCGCACCATTCTAGCTAAGCTATACACTTACACATCTAGACATCTCTGAATTGTACCTCTTTTCCCCTCTCTTCCTAAATCCAACCAGTTTTTAAGCCCTCTAGATTTTCACTCTGCCCCTCCCCGTTCCCATTGTCATCATCCTCCCCCACCTTTGTTATTCCTTTCCTACAGTATTGAAATAGCTCCCAACTTCTGCCTCTGCTTCATAACTATCACTTCTCCTGTCCATTTTCACTGTGCTGTTGGATTTATTTTCCCTTTATTCTTTCCTGCGTCATGGGTCATAGCATGCCTCTGCTTAGGATTTTTTTTAACATCTAAGGTTGAAGTCCAAACTCAACAGCTTGCTCTCCTAAACCTGCCATCTGTTTCTGCCTACTGTCATCTCTTCTCCTTAATCTAATCCCACCCAGTTTATTAATTCACTCTTCTTTGTCAGTGACTTCTTGTCCCACCCAAGAGTCAGGTTTTCTTAACTAAAAGCTAATTTGTTTACTGGAATCTACAATGGATCTGAAGAAGACAACTTGAGTTGTCTGAATTTCTCTGAACTTCTCCAAGCCCCAGTATCCTCAGCTGCAAAAAATAAAATCTTACTGAAGATTGTCATAAAGTTTAGATAATAATGTATATATTTTAAATGCAAATGTAAATTTTAATGCTTTGTTAAATATTGTTAAATGTAACTAGTTCCTCCTTTTTCTAGAGTTTATCTTAAATGGTGTTCTTGAAAAGTTTTATTTACCATTATTACCTCTTCCTCTAACTGAAAGAAGGCTTCCCTATACTTTGCTTGGGTCAGCTAAGATGTATGTATACCTTTTATTATAATTATTGAGTGTGTGTTCTGTTTCTCCTACTAAACTGTAAGAATCTGGAGGACTGGGTTCAGATAATTTCATCTTTTATCTACCTCTGAGACCTTTTATGGTGGCTTGACCATTGTGGATGTTCTGCTATACTTATTGAGCGAACAAATGATGAATTTGAATTCATCCTTATAAAAGTGTTATTCACCTTTTTATAATCCTTCTCTTTTTCTAATCTCCGTCCTATTTTTCAAGAATAGAATATTGGTCAAGTGTGGGAAAAGGGTTTGGATCTGATAAGAGTTTAGAGCCTCAAAATGGATATCAAATGAAGCTGTGTTTTATGAATTGAGTTACCATTGGACAATAACATGAGAAAATTACCTATGCTAACTTGTGCATTTAAATATTCAGCTTTAATGTTGCATAGCAGTAGGTTTTGGCCTTTAATTTATAAAGTTTCTGTATTTTAATTATGTCTCGATAAATGAAGTGAGTGTTCTTTGTATGGTTCATTACCTACATTAGTAAAGACATAATGTAGTAAAATGTGAATTACATATTTTTCACTGGTTTATTTCTAGAATTGATCTATTCTAGTTCTACATTAACTTCTCTAGATAGTTTATGAATTTTAAATACAGACTATGTCATACATCTCAACATCCTATATCCAGGTGAAGACTGTGTGGGAGCCACAGATGTGCCCCAGGGGCACTGTCAGGAGAGCTCTGCCTCGAGGTCAGCTCAATGCTTAGGCGGCATGAGGCATGGGCAAGACAGGGTGATGGACAGTCCCACATTCCTTTATGACTATTCGAACACCCAGCAATGTGTTACAGGTGCTGCAGGGGATCTGAAAATGAATCAGGCACGGATCGTTCTCTAAAAGAGAGAATGAACATATAAAAAGAGATAATTATATCACAAGATGGAAAGAAATACACAGTGCATTTAAGTCTTAGGTGCCAGGCTCTATGTATATTATATTTTAAAGTAGTTAATCTTTGTAATAAAAGGGTGAGATAGACTCTATTATCTCCACTTTACAGGGTTAGAATACTGAAGCTCAGAGGGATAAAGTAATTTGTCTATGATCACACAGCTAGTGAAAGTAAGGAGGGAAGGTTTAAACCAGTCTGACTTGAAAGTTAGTTATTGCAGGATTTGAACAACAGGCAAGAGGTACAACCAATTAAGACTGTGCAAGATTAGAGAGAAGAGATTCTCCCAGCTTGCAGTTTGGGGATTTGTCTGAAATGTGTTGTATACTTTCCTGGCATCTTTTTTGTTATAAAAAATATTTTAAGCACATAGAATCATGTAGAAAATAATGGCTACCCGTTTATCTGCCACTCAGATTTTTCATGTATCAATATTTTATCAGATTTGTTTCAGATTTTAAAAAACAAAACCTTAAAGATGACTTTGTATCCCTCTTAGATCCAGTGTCTTCTCTCACACAAGACAACAACTATTCTGATTGTGACATTTGTTTTGAATTAGAGCTTTCTGATTCCAAGGTGTGGAAAATCGGAAATAAAACAGGGCCAGGGTAGCACTGAATGGCAGTTTTAGCACCCGCCTCTAGCATCTGTCCGATTCTTTGAAAAAGATAGTGGTCATTTCTCTACTTTCTTTAAAGTAGAGTGCATATGCTGTCTTGGCTCCCATTCTCAGCAGGTTGCTGCTTCTGAGCTTCTCCAACACAAAAATCCTTGCATCACCAGTGACTAGAAATGATGCACACGTTTCTGGATCACACAGCAGTGTTATGATAATGCTGTCTCATACTGTGAAATTATGTAGTTTTTTCATTGCTGAATTATTTTCAAAATTTTAGATTGACCATGTATTTACAAAAATTATTATTTTTTATTTTAAATATTTTTTTAAAAAATGTTCTTACATTGCTCACTTTTGTATAATATTTAATTTCTCATCTCAGGTGTAGTCCCCATAATTTTCCCACCACCACCACAGCACCTGCTACCATATGAACCATCATCGTAGTCCCTTGTGCTCTACCCTCCCGTGTTTTGACCTGTCCACTCCCTGCCCCTTCCCCCCATGCCTCAGTTCTATGCTTTGCCTGCATTTTGCCTTTTTCCTAACCCTTTTTCCATTTCCCTATATTCCACCTGTAATTGGAGCCATATGATATATGTCTTTTTCCTTCTGACTTATTTTACTTAGCATACTCCCTTGTTGCTGCACCATCCCTGTTGCACCATCCCTGTTGCTGCAAATGACATTTATCTTTTTTGAATGCTAAACACTATTCCATTGTGTGTATATACCACATTTTCTTGAGCCATCATCTGTTGAGCTTCATCTGTTCAGGGTCATTTTGTTTCCATATCTTAGCTAATGTAAATATGCTGCAATAAACATAGAGTGCAGCTTTCCTTTGGAATTAGTGTTTTTGTGTCCTTTGGGTGATTCCTAGGAGTGGAAATGCTGGGTCATATGGTAGATCCATTTTTAGTATTTTATTCAGAAAAATTTTTGTTAGGGAGTACAACTTCACACCTCAACATGTATACTTCTTCATTTGCTCTCCACCAAAGCAAGTGCTTAAGCCTTGTAGTAAGCATCTTAATATGCACACATACATACATGTAGGTATATGTACATGTACATACGTATGTGCACACACATTTATATGTGTACACACATGTGCACACACACACACACAACTGGCCCCGCTTCTCAGGTTGAACTCTGATTGATACGCATATTATATTGAAAAAATCCTAGTACCATATCTACGTCTTTGTTTTATTACTCCTTCCTTCCTCCCTCCCTCCCTCCCTCCCTCCCTCCCTCCCTTCC
>PVIJ01003075.1:0-91318 GCA_004024925.1 Scalopus aquaticus | reverse complement strand
GTTCCAGCACACTCTAAGCTTATAAGCAAGACACGCAAGTATTTAAGGAAAGGGCATGAAGTAAGAATAGATAGACCCTAGATGAAGATTGGAGGAGCAGGATGAAAGGCACGAATTTCTATGCATCTGGTTCAGAAACCTATGAATTTTCTTATTGGAAGCTACTTTCAAGTTTGTCAATCATTATATAATTGCTTTCCTGAGAACCTGGTTTGTGCCAGTCTACTGCAAGGAGGCAGATGGACTGTAAATAGACAACAAAGTATGTCAGGTTCTGTGCTACAGGTTTACTTGGGGGATGCTTCATGGGTCTGAAGGAGGTGGGAGATTGCTTTAAAATTCAGATTACTGATTAAACCTGTGAAATATTTCATTTTCAAAGGTGGTCTTAGATTCCGAAGAAAAAGTATGAAAACCCATGATTAGAGGTTTACAAGTAAAGTACTGGAGAACCATATAGCTAGTGTCCATTTTCTTTTAAATATGTAGGTGAAGAGTGGTCTTTCAAGTTGTAACACTCCCATCATTATAGCATAGCACTAACACAGACAGGGCAGGCACTCATTCTTGTTGGAAAGGATTGAGTAGCACAGGAACTTGTCTTATAGTAATGATTTTAGGATGAACTTTTTATGGCTTGATGAGTTGTTTTAAGGTGAACACCTTTATAACCACGAATGTCAAGAAGTCAAACTTTTTAATCACCCTGAATCCTCTCAAGGTGCCCCATCCCAATTAACCCTTCTCCTTTCCAACGACCACTATAGCAATCCCTCCCTTGCATTTTTTATACTTTTATGACCCAAGTGTGCATTCCTAAACACTCTAGGTTAGTTATGTACATTAAAAAGAGCCATGTTTTTGAAGTCTACTTTATCTCAGCTTTCCCTTTATCTTTTTCTGTCCTTTACAGTTTGTGGAAGAATCCAGGGTATTTGACCTGTAGAGTTTCCCACAGTCTGGTTTTGCTGATTACATACTTATGTTGCAGTTCAGCATGTTCCTCTGTCTTCTGTAAATTGACAGCTGGATCCAGTGGCTTGATCAGACTCAGGTTCAGTCTCTTTAAGAAGACCAATAGTTATTAAACATTTTAATTTTCAGGATTCCTTAAATTTTTTTGAAGACCCAAGGAATTTGTTTTTATCAATATTTGTCATATTAGAAATTAAAACATGAAAATGTAAAAATATTTATGTAATAATTCATTTAAAAATAACAATAATAAGCCCATTACATGTTAACATAAGTAACATTTTAAAATCACAAATAACTATATTTTACAAAATGAAAAAATGTCTGGCAAGAAGAATGACATTATTTTACATTTTTTACAAATTCCTTTAATGTCTAGCTTAATAGAAGACAGCTGGATTAGCATATCTGTTTTTGCATTCAGTCTGTTGCATAATGTTGTTTTAAGTGTATGAAGAAAACTGGCCTCACACAGATTTGTAGCTGAAGATGTAAGGACCTCACAGATCTCTTGAAAGGGTTCCAGGGTCTTCAGACTGCGCTTGGAGAACCTCTGGGCAAACCTGTAGGTGGTTTTGAGTTCTTTCATTAAGAGAGATTTGTATTTAGTTGATCTTCCTTTTAATACAGCAGTATTGAGGTTCAGTGCTCAAATACATTGCTTCATTGGAGGTTCAAAATTGTGGTAGTCTCATGTATTTTAAATTTTTCATTGGAACTTTTATAAAATATGCTTCCTATCATTTACTGATTACTCAGTGGTTTAGTTGATAAAAGAAAGGTAGGATAAGTGGTTCTTTCCCCTTACCATTTTTCAAGATAATGAATTCTCTAAAGGTGACCAGTTGGTTTTTAAAATATTACAATGAATTTGTGAACGTAAATATATTTCACTTGTGTTCAATTGCAATTATTACCCTTTTTGAAATTTATATTTTCTCTTTTAACTAGTCAGAACCTCTTGAAATTGCCTTCTGAGCCCTGATGTGAGAAACTCCTGCCATTTTCCCACAACCAACATCTTTGAAATAAGCATGTGTCTAATAATTAATTGAGTGCCATTGTTTATTTGGCAATGTTTTTCTTTCTTAGTGATATGTAAAATAATAATGCATAATACAGTCATTGGAACCTTAGACTTATTGAAATACTTTAACACAATTGAGATTTCTTTCTTTTTCAAAATCTGATTGAGGTGTATTAGACAGCCTTCAACCATTTGTTACATCTGAAATACTAGCCTATAAGCTTAGTAGGGCAGGGTTATAAAAACAATTTGAAGATTGTCCAGATGCTTTAAAAGTCTACGATGGAAAGTGGAATATGTCACTTCTACCCACATTCTGCATTGGCTGAATTTAATCACATCATTGCAGCTTAGTTGCTACAGAGGCTAGAAAATGTACTCTTCCATTGTTCCGAGGAAAAAGCGGTCTAATGAATATAGCAGGGCATCTGTAACATTAGGTAAGTTGCTTAACATGTATCTCAATTTCCTCTCTGAAAATAGGATAAGACCTACTGTATAGGATTATGTTAAGGATTAAATTAAAATATGTAAAGTATTTCATGCAGTGCCTGACATATAGTAAGTGTTCAATAAATGTTATCTATTAATAAAATATTATTTCAATAGCAATGTCTTAAAACAATGCCTAATATGTTCCAGAAATCTGCAGCATGGTTATTCCTTAAAAGGTGTTTGTCAGAACATGCTCCGATTCAAGAACTTACAAGGTTTGGGCAGATACAGACATTCTTTAAACCATTCCCTTAGTGAAGCCATCCTTTTTTGAGTTCACCTTGAATTGTCAGGTGAAAAAATAAAGATCTCCAGGAAGAAAATTAGTTGGTGGCTTAGATTTTGCTCCTTCCCTAAGAAATCTAGTGCCATTTTTATCTAAGAGCCTCCCGAAGTGCTAGGTGTTTGGAGAGCAGTCTCTTGACTATTTGAGTATGTTTTTTAAAATTTCCAGAAACTGCTATTTGTTGATAAATCGGAATAATCAAAAAGAAGAGTATTGGTGAAACTGTAAAAGAGGGAGCAAGATTTTATGCAGTGGTGCCAGCTGTCATCCCACTTAGGAACACACATCATAGATTTCAATGCTTTTCAGACATCTGCTTTCTTAGCCATATAAAACAGTCGTTCTGTCAGCAAAAGTCCTGGCAAAAAAGCTCCATTATTTCAGGAATCACATTCCCAGGCCTGGTGCCTGTATCTCCATAGTTATGGATGTGGAGAAGTCACATAATATGCTCTTGCAAAATTAGCCCATGACCTAGTACTTGTATACACATTTTCTTAGCCCGTGGCTGGAATTCAAGCTTCTTTCTACATTGGCTAAATATATAGCCCTAGATCAATGGCATCTGGGCATCCTCTCTTTATCGCATGATCTGAAAAGAGTAGCCACTGTCTAAATCCTTTCCCACGTGGATCATGACCACAAGTTGTCTCTAATCATCTGGTGCAGATTCTTAGCTACCTCACCTAGACTTTTAGAATCCTCCAAGCTGAACTCATTCCTCATGACAATTATCTAAACCCTTAACATTTTGAGATTGAACCCAGATCTTGCAGTTTATTTCAAGCTGTTTGTCAGCTTTCACTTGAACCTAGAAACCATTGTTGTCATTTGAACTCTTTACCATCTGACGATTGAAAACAGACCCCAAGCTGGTCTTCCAAGCTTTTTAATGACAAGAGATTGAACCCAGACCTCATTCCTGACATCCAAAACTCTTACCATTTGAGGATTAAATTCATTCCCAAATATTGTCCAAACTCCATGCCATTTGGGGACCAAACTTTTTAGGTCTTAGGACTTTTATCTACGTTTTTTACGGTTTCTGGAATTAACCCGTGCTGCTTATATGTTATCAAAGCATTATATCAATTGAAGATTGACTGCACACCACAAGGCGGACAGCCAAACTCTTTAGCAGTTAGATATTGAACCCAGACCTCAGTGAGGATTGTCTTCCAAGTTTTGTGCCAGCTGGTTTTTGAGCCCAGTCTGTGGCTTCTTTCCAATCCTCTTATTGATAGGGGAGAAACAAAGGTCCCCAAACCACTTTAAGCATTCTATACCAAGGGATCAAACCTATCTGTAGTCATTATCCAACCTCTTTACCAGCTGTGGATTGAACTCAGCTGTCAAAAATCAAGCGGAAAGATTGGTTGAAAACCTATTTATCCTTTTCAGCTGCTAAAGATCTTGAATGATGATATTAGTAGCTCTGAGGAGCAAAATGTGGTTTCCCACCACCTGCATCGGAATCACCTGAGGCTGCTTATTAAAAAGGCAGATTTCTGGGCTCTATCCAAGATCTTCTGGCTCAGAATTCTTAGGCCTGTGGCCATGGAATCTGTATTTTTAGCAATAGTCTAGTTAATGCCCATGCACACTAAAATTTGAGAACCCCTGCCCTTGAGCAAGGTCTCCCTTATCTGTTGGAGAACAATCCCAGATTTCCCAGCTGCCATCCAGCTGCTCACCAGCTGGGTCTAAAATGCAGGTTCTTATTAATATGCTCTATCAGTGCATTACTTTACTAGCTTGGATGTATAAGCCAAGTTTTTACTGTTACTCAGTTGTGCTGGTTTATAAGACAGGGCTCATTCCCCTGGTTCAATAAATATAGGAGGAAAGGAGTAAGTTGAATTGTGGTACAGCACAGCCAACTCTGCCACAGGGGTTTTATTTCCCACTTAAAGAGGACCACCAATACTGTACCTTGCCTTGGCGGGGGAAGCACACAGCAGCCCTGGATACATGTTCCTTAGGACCTTACCATCTGCAGACATAGAAAGAGTAGTCTGACTTTTGTGAAGGTGAAAACTGGCCCTCTCTCAGCTTCGTCTAGCAGACCTGCTGGTCAAGTTAGCATAGCAGGTGAGACCCTTAACTTCTTGCCCACCCCACTTTTTCCCACTTTCTTGCACCCCCACCCGATATTAAAAAAAAAGTAGAACATTTACAAATGTACTGTTTTATAAGGAAATGCAGAGGGGTGGAGAATGAAAAACAAACAATCTAGATGTTAACATCTGGACCAGACCAAATTAAGACATAACTCATTACTGTAGCAATTACTTACTATGTCTGGGAAACTTAAACCTAAATCTGGGTTGAAATTTTTCAAGCATGCCTTAATATAAAAATAACTTGGGAAAAAGTCTGCATGGACTATTGTGAATCAAATTGAATTTCGTGTCCACTATGAAAATAGATGGTCCTGCTTTCCCATTGATTTCTGAGGGGACAGTCATACCCTCTAGGGCTGAAATGTGTGTGTTTGCTTTTGACCAAAGGATGTTAAGAATATTTGAAAACGTCAAGTCTTTTTTCCCACATGCAAGATAGCTGTTTATTTTTTTAAACCTCTTGGTTCAAGTGAATCAACAATTCTTGTAATGTTAGGAGTTTTGTTAATAAGCCTTATTCGTGCCTATACGAACACTTTTACTGCACATTTAGATTCAGGAAATGTTATGAATAATGGTAAATTCTTCTCCTGCTTCCCGGGAGGGTGGAACCCCTTACGCTCAGGGTTGTGTTGTTGCATCTACTGTGTTCACATTGAAGGCTTCTGTTTCTCAATCAGGTGTCTTGCCCATTACATAGAGTAAGTCATGATGCTGATCTGAAATAGACCCTTCTTCTCCATTATAATAACTGAAATAAATAACATAAAAATTCCAATATGAATACATGAAAATCAAATGATGATAAATACTATGCAAAAAAACCTACAATGATGTGATGACTGAAAAGGATCTAGCTGGTTAATTTAGTGCAGCTCCGCGAGGCTCCCAGCTTCGGGTCTTGGCCTTCTCTTCCAGGCTTTAACTGCAGTAAAACTGGGAACAGTTTCAGTTGCTACTACCTGCAATGCCTCCGAACTTTTCTTCTCTGAGATTGGCTGCTGGAAGCCTCTCCATGCTCATTAGAGACCCACAAAAGCCTTCTGGAAGATCAGCATGGTGAGGGCAGAAATGACTTACCCCAGAATCGCTGAAGATACAAAAACGCTGAAATCCTGAATGCTGATTCCTGAACATTGAATCCCAAACACTGAATCCTAAGGGCTGCTTCTGCAGTCCCTATTTTTTTTTTTTATCAGAGTCTCCACCCCCACCTATACTTTGTGTTTCGCCTGGGGCTATCCATCCTCACTAGCACCCCTCTCCAGGGGCCACCTCCTGTAATAGTCTTTGGCTTCAGCCTCCTGTTAGAGAAAGAGTCAGCCTTATCTGAGGAAAAGAAAACACTTCAGGATTATAATATAATTGGCATCTTACTTAGTTCTCCAGTCTCTTCTCAAGTAATTATCCACATATTCATTCCGGCATGCTTATGATGACATTGACTGTGGCTGTGTGTTTTTCTCTCCCTTCTTCTTCATAGCTATACTTATTTTTCCTTCAGGGAAGTTCTCAAGCATCACTTCTACTGGAAAACCACCTTTGCCTCTCTCACTACCTCATATACATACACCGACCACACCAGATCAGACCTTCTTGGATTGATAAATTCTGACAAACCAGGTCTCTTTTTTTGATAATCACAGCAGAGTTTTTTTGGGTCTGATTATTGAGTTGTGTGTGCTAATCCTACCATACTGTTGGCTGCAAGACACAGACCCCAGATCCATTTTTCCTCCACATTATATTGGTCGTGCCGAACACAGTGCCTGACACAGAGTAGGTGTTTAATAATGTTTGTCAAGTGAATGAAAGAGAGCAATGTAGGGAATTTCTACCTTTAAGAAGCTTAACAGTCTACAAAGGAAGATAGAGAAATAAGCAAATAATTTCACTGAGACCTTCTGAGATAGCTAGAAGTAAGATATTTAAAGGGATTGTAAGAGCATAAACAGCAACAACTAACCCTGCCTCAGGGGTTTACTTGAAAACAAAGCAGACTCACAGTGTTCTGATATTCTAGGCAATTCCCCTCAGTTAATGCTGTCCTCAGATGGCCCAATGGAATAGCTTAAGGGCATAATAAAATTTTAGTATGAGAATCAGAATGTGACTAAATCTTTCCACTAGTTTTTAGAATAGTAAAAGGTTAGAAATGAGATGGATTTCTGAAGTCAGTTAAAGATCCACTACTTCATTTTAAAGGTAGGATAAATGAAATGACACTTTGTTAACATAGATAGCTCTCAATGATGGTGACAGACATTAACACACACAGAATCTTTAAATACCACAGAAGTAAAAATGAAGAACTACAATCTGAGTTATTTTTATTTTATTTATTTATTTTATTTTTATTCATGAGTTAAAACATACATGCAGAAAAGTACCCATTGGTGAATAGCTTAGCTGCATTTTTCAACTATGGGACCACCCAGATCTTTTTCTAAGTGTCCACCTCAAAAAGACAATCAGGTGTAAAACCACAGATGGGTTATTTGGAAACAACAGAAGAAAAGGCAGAGTGTGTTTGTGGTGATTGCTACAAGCTTTTCTCCCCTTAGACCAATCATCTACATCTGCTCTCAGAGGTCCCACCCTCGCAGCACCACAGGAAGAGGAGACAGTGGGAGACCTTGGGGTACTGTGGACTCTGTAATTAACTGATCTGCTCATGGGTGAAAATTTCCAGTCTCTCGATTTATCTAAATAAAGTTCTCCATGTTAATATTGACAGGAGAGAACACCTATTCTCAAACACCATAAATTTAAACACCGTAAGTCAGAGTTGACTGGTTTTGAAATTTATATAGTATGGAAACAGAAAATGTTCCTTTTAATGTTTGGCTTCTTCCACTCAACATTTCTTTTTTTTTTTTTAAATATATGTTTATTATTATTTGTATCTTTTACATTATGGTGAATTCCCTGTGGGTTACCAGCCGCCGATTCACCCGTGAACCATCACCACAGTCCCTTGTCTTCCCTCTCCCCCATTTTGAACGCTTATTCCACCCCACCACCTCGCTGAATAGCTCTCATTTGGTTTCTCTAGATTCCAGTAATAAGTGAAACCATTTGATAATTTTCTCTTTCTTTCTGGCTTATTTTGCTGAGCATGATCCCTTCTAACTCCATCTATGTTGCTGCGTATTGCATGTGTTTATCTTTTTTGAATGCTGAATAGTATTCCATTGTGTATATGTACCACATCTTCTTGATCCAGTCATCTATTTTTGGACATCTGGGTTGTTTCCATACCTTAGCTATTGCAAAGAGTGCTGCAATAAACATACGGGTGCATGTATCCTTTTGGATTAGTATTTTTGTGTCCTTCGGGTAGATTCCTGAAAGTGGTATTGCTGGGTCATATGGAAGCTCCATTTTTAGCAGTTTGGTGAACCGCCATACAGCTTTCCATAGTGGTTGGCTCAATTTGTATTCCCACCAGCAGCGTAGAAGAGCTCCTTTTTCTCCATATCCCCGCCAGCATTTGTTGTTCCCTTTTTTTTTAATGTGTGTCATTCTCACTGGCACGAGGTGGTATCTCATTGTGGTTTTGATTTGCATTTCCCTGATTATAAGTAATGTTGAGCATTTTTTTCAAATACCTGTTGGCCATTTGCTTTTCTTCTTTGAAGAATTGTCTTTTTAGCTCGTCTGCCCATTTTTTTTAAAAGATTTATTTATTTATGCATACAAGCTGGGGTACAGGCCAGAGGCGTGGAGTGGGGAGAAGGTTCACCAGAGACGGAGCGGGGAGCAGAACAGTCAGATAGACCGAAGTACACTGCTGAGGGGAGCAGCGGGTGAGGCAGGAGAGGTCTGCCGCACCATGTGGGAATCTCCCTGGCCGGGTGTCGAACTCACGTCACCACTGCCGACAGCTCCACAGCGCAGCACTTAACCGCTCCGCCACCAGGGAGGCCCGACTTCTGCCCATTTTTTGATTGGATTGTTGACTTTCTTTTGTTGAGTTGTGTGAGCTCTTTGTAGATTTTTGTTATCGGTCCTTTATTGGTTGTATTGTGTGCAAAGATTTTCTCCCAGTTAGTAGGGTGCTTGTTTGTTTTGGTTAATGTCTCTTTTGCTGTACAGAAGCTTTTTATTTTGATGTAATCCCAGCTGTTTATCTTTTCCTTCACTTCCTTCACTTTGTGGGATGTGTCTTTAAAAGTGATGCTGAGATGTATGTCATGTATTGTTTTGCCTACGTTTTCATCTATAGATTTTATGGTTTCAGGTCTTACATCCAAGTCTCTTATCCATTTTGAATTGGTTTTCATGCTTGGCGTGAGGTAGTAGTCTAGATTCATTTTTTTGCATGTAGTCGTCCAGTTTTCCCTGCACCATTTGTTGAACAAACTGTCCTTGTTCCGCTGCATATTCTTTACACCTTTATCAAAGATTAATTGTCCATATGTATGTGGATTGATTGCTGGGTTCTCTATTTGATTCCATTGATCTGTGTGTCTATTTTTGTTATGGTACCATGCAGTTTTAAATATTATTGCTTTGTAGTATAATTTGAAGTCTGGGAGGGTGATACCTCCATTCTCCTTTTTGGTCAGGAGAGCTTTGGCTATTGGAGGTTTTTTTGTGGTTCCATATGAACTTCATCAGTATTCATTCTATCCCTGTGAGGAATGTCACTGAGATTTTTATTGGAATAGGATTGAATCTGTAAATTGCTTTTGGTAGTATGGCCATTTTGATAATGTTGATTCTTCCAATCCATGAGCAGGGGATGTCTTTCCATTTCTTTGTGTCTTCTTCTGTTTCTTTTAATAATGTTTTATAGTTTTATTTGTATAGGTCCTTCACCTCTTTTGTTAGGTTTATTCCCAGGTATTTGAGGTTTTTTTGTTTTGATTGTAAACGGGGTGGTTTTCTTAATTTCCTCCTCTTCTGATTGATTGTTTGCATATAGGAAGGCTACTGATTTTTATGTGTTGATTTTGTATCCCACTACTTTACTAAATTGATTGATTATTCTGATTAGTTTTTCTGTGGAGTTTTTAGGGTTCTCTATGTATATTATCATATCGTCTGCAAATAGGATAGCTTTACTTCTTGTTTCCCTGTTTGGATTCCTTGTATGCCTTTCTCTTGTCTTCCTGTTCTTGCTAGGACTCCCAGTATTACATTGAAAAGCAGAGGTGACAGTGCACATCCTTGTCTTGTTCCAGATTTCAGGGGAAAGGCTTTCAGCTTTTCACTGTTGAGAATGATATTGGCTGTGGGTTGTCATATATGACCTTTATCATGTTGAGGTATGTTTCTTATATCCCTAGAATCTTGAGGACTTTCATCACAAATGGATGTTGGACTTTGTCGAATGCTTTCTCAGCATCTATTGATGTGATCATATGGTTTTTATTTTTCTTTTTGTTGATGTGTTGTATTACATATATTGACTTTCTGATGTTGAACCATCCTTGTGCCCCCTGGAATAAATCCCACTTGGTCATGGTGAACTATCTTTTTGATGCATTGTTGGATTCTGTTAGCTAAAGTTTTATTGAGGATTTTTGCATCTGTATTCATTAGAGAGATTGGCCTGTAGTTTTCTTTTTTTGTGTTTCCTTGTTTGGTTTTGGTATTAGGGTGATGTTGGCTTCATAAAACGTATTTGGTAGTATTTCTTCCTTCTCAATTTTTTGAAAAAGTTTGTGTAGGATAGGCACTAGTTCATTTCTGAACTTTTGGTAGAATTCATTTCTACCAAAAGAAATGGCTTTTGTTTTAGGGGAGGGTTTTGATTACTGTTTTGATTTAACTGCTTGTAATTGGTCTGTTTAGGTGTTCTATTTCTTCTTGATCTACCTTCGTATGTTGGTATAGTTCTAAGAATTTGTCCATCTCTTCTAGATTGTTGAACTTGTTTGCCTATAACTGTTCGTAGTAGTCTCTGATTATTCTTTTGATTTCTGCTATATCTTTTGTAATTTCTCCTCTTTCATTTATGGTCCTATTTATTTGTACTTGTTCCCATTTTTTCTTTGTGAGCCTGGCTAGAGGTTTGTTTATCTTGTTTATTTTTTCAAAGAACCAGCTTTTGGTTTCATTGATCTTTTGGATTGTTTTTTAACTTCTATTTAATTTATTTCTGCTCTGATTTTTATTATTTCCTTTCTTATACTGGCTTTTGGGTTCTTTTGTTGTTCTTTTTCCAGTTCTTTAAGGTGTGATATTAGGTTGTTTCTTTGAGATCTTTCTTGTTTTTTGATGTGAGCCTGTATTGCTATGTATTTTCCTCTTACAACTGCTTTTCCATACATTCTGGGAAGTTGTGTTCTCATTGTCGTTCGTCCCCAGGAACTTTTTAATTTCCTCTTTGATCTCCTTATTGATCCAGTGGTCTTCTAGTAGTGTGGTTTTCAGCCTCCATGAGGTAGGTGGGTTCCTTGTTTTCTTTTCATGGTTTATGTCCAGTTTGATGGTGTTATGGTCAGAGAGGATAGTTGGTATGATTTTGATCTTGGTGTATCTGTTGATGTTTGTCTTCTGTCCCAGTATGTGATTTATCTTGGAGAATGATCCATGTGCACTCGAGAAGAATGTGTACTAAGATTTTTTTGGGTGCAGTGTCCTATATATGTCTGTTAAACCCATGAGATCTATGTCTTTATTTAAGGCTCTAGGGTCCTTACCTATTTTTTGTCTCATTGATCTGTCCAATGGTGAGAGTGTAGTGTTGAAGTCTCCTACTTTATATGTATTTTCTCTGGTGTCTGTTTTCAGAGATGATAATAGTTGTCTCATATATTTTGGTGCTCCTTCATTTGGTGAGTATATGTTGATGATTGTTATTGTCTTCTTGATAAATTGTCCATTTAATCAAAATGTAATGACCATCTATCTCTCTTTTTACTTTTTTAACTTTGAAGTCTATTTTATCTGATAGAAGTATAGCTGTTCCTCTCTTCTTTTTTGGTTCATTTGCTTGTAGAACCGTTTTCCAATCTTTTATGTTCAATCTGGTTGTCTTTTGTAGTTAGATGTGTTTCCTGTAGGCAGCAAAAGATTGGATTCTGCTTTTTAATCTAGTCTGCTACTCTTTTTATTGATGAGTTTAATCCATTTACATTCAGAGTTAATATTGACACATTGAAGACTGTATTATCCATTTTGTTGGCCTTTTCGTGATTTTATTCCTTACCTAATTCTGTTCTTCCTGTTCATTCTTCTGTTGGTTTTGACTTTAGGGTTTTTTGTAGTATTTTTTGGAGTGGGGGTTTAGTAGTGATGAATTTCTGGAGATTTTGTTTGTCTGAAAAGTTTTTATCTTTCCATTATAGATGAATGAGAGCTTTGTGGGGTAGAGTATTCTTGGTTGGACTTTGTTGGCTTGGAGTTTATTAAATATATTGGTCCATTCTCTTCTAGCCCGTAGTGTTTCCTCTGAGAAGTCTGATGTCATCCTGATTGCTTTTCCTTTATAGGTTATCTGCTTCTTCATCCTTATCATTTCCATTATTTTTTTCTTGTCTTGGACCTTTGGGAGCATTACAATTATGTGTCTAGCAGAGTTTCTCCTTTCGTTGAGATAATTTGGAGTCCATCTAGCTTCCTGTAAGTCTATTTTCATTTCCTTTTTCACATTTGGGAAATTCTCTTCAATTATCTCCTTGAATAGCTTTTCGGTTCCTTGGTCTTTCTCCTCACCTTCTGGTACTCCTGTGACTCTTATATTTCCTTTCCTCATGGTGTCTGATAGCTCTCGGAGTGTTTCTTCGTTCTTTTCTCTTTGTACTTCTCTTTCCTTTTCTGCTTTGTTTCTTTCTATTTCCGTATCTTCGAGAGTACTGATTCAATCCTGCATTTCTGCTATTCTAGCTTCTTGGCTTTTCCAGTTCTCCTCTAGTTCCTTCACTTTCTTTTTAAGTTCATTATTTGTGTTCTTGTTTCTTTCTTCATTTTCTCTAAACTCTTTAATTGTTTTCATTATGCCTTTTTTAAATTCTTTGTCTGTGAGTTGGAGATATTCTTCCATATCCATATTGTCTGGTTCTGGAGATGGAGGCTGACATTCCTTCTGTGGTGTAATATTCTTAGAAGAGCCTGCTTGATCATTTGTAGTTTTTTTCCTTCCTGTTGTTAGCCTTCGGCTTTGCTCTATTCGTAGTGCCCCTGTACCGCTTGTGTTGGTGGGCATAATTTCTGATTTCCCTTGTTGCACTCAACATTTCTTTAGTGAGATTCATGTTTCATCTAACTTTAGCTTGCTTGTTGTCATTGCTATATATTAGTCTATTATTTGAATATAATTTTTTATATTCTGTCTTGTTGGTGAACATTTGGGTTTTTATAGTTTGGACTATAGTATTTTCTAATACTATAGTATTAAAAATAGTACTTCTATACAAGAATGTATGAGACATGTTTTGGGTTTCATGAAAATGCTCACATTTCTATTTGGTACATGCCTAGGACTGAAATTGGTAGTTTGTAGTATAAAGACTGAACTTTAGATATAACCTAACAGCTTCTCAAAATGTTAATCCAATTTGCACACCATTAGCCATTCCAATTTCTCTACATTCTCGCATTTAACACTGACAGTCTTTCATTTTAGCCATTCTGATGGGTACATCGTGATATCTCATTGCATTTTCCTGATGACTAATGAGGTTGAGCACCTTTTTGGATATTTATTAACCATTGCATATCCTTCTTTATGTGCCTATTCAAGTGCCTAGTCAATGTACCCATTTTCTACTACCTGTTCTCTAGCTTAGTGGTGTCTTTTGATGAAAAGAAGTTCTTACTTTTATTGTAGTTCAGTTTAACAGTGTTTTCCCTTTTTGGTAATGTTTCTGGTATGGCCTTCTCCAAGTAATGAATGTTTTTTTCATTTTATGTTATTTTTGAGACTCTTTTTTATTTTATCATTTAACTTTGGATCTACAGCACCCATTGAATTATTTGGTACATAAAATAGTTATGGAGGTAGTTTAAGATTTTTTTTTATTGGTATATTCAGTAAATAATGACAGTTTTATTACTTCCATTCCATTTCTTATACTTTTATATTTGATTCTTGGCTTATTAGATGATAAGGACTTGCAATGCAATGTTAAAAAGAATAGTGTGTGTGTATATCCTTATCTCATGACCAGTCTTGGGAAATTTTTCACTTTTATATCATTGGTATGAGATTTGTTGTAGATAATTATACTCGATCATATTTAAGAATGGTTCCTTCAATCTGAACTTTTTTCAGTATTTTTATTGTGAGTTTTGAATGTTCTCTAACAGTTTTGCTGTATCTGTTGAGATGATCTTATAATTTTTCTCCTCTGTCATAAATTACATTGATTGATTTTACATTCCTAAAATAAACCCAGTTTGGTTTTGATGTATTATCACTTTGATACATTGCTACATTTTGTTGACTAAGATAGTATTTAGGACGTTTAATTTATATTCATGGAATGCCTGACCTGTATTTTTTTCTTTTTTATAAAGTCTTTATTAGGTTTTGAATCAAGTTTATGATGGAGCTAAACATATCAAGGTTATGCTTTTGAACTTTCTGTCTGTTAGGAACAGAATATCATTCTAATTTTTGTGGTTGGGTTCTGGAGAATTGTTCCTTCTTTGTGGTATCATCCCCTTGAGGTCTTAAGTTGCCATTTATTGTAATTTTTTGTCTGTCCATTTTGCTGCTTTGGATTTTCTTCTCAGGAGTTCTGCACTCTCTAGCTGTGATAAATTGAGAGCTTCAGGGAAAACCCAAGAGATCATGCTGCGGGGAGGTGGGGACCGTGTCTGAGTCCTCACACTGGCCACCAGCAACCAGGATGGCTTTTGTTTGCAAACTGTTCACTGTGGTTACTTATAGTTTCTGACTACACACAGAGGTCACACAGAGGAGAGGGGTGAGTGGTAACTCAAGTCCTCTGAAGTTCAATATCTAGGAGTCCCCGGCCAGCAAGGCTAGGAGCACGGTGCTTGGAGGTCCTGTACTCTCCAGCATGCAGGGGAACAAACACAAGAAATTATGTTGGTTCAGCTTCTGCTGACTCTGTAAATTAAGCACAAGATGCTTGCTGGGCAGACTGAGTTCACAGTGGCTACCTTCAGTTTCTTCCTTTGCATCTGGAGGAGGGCCATATGTTACATAGTGGGGAGAGTTAAGTGACTTTCTTGGCTCTCCATGACAGGCACAGACAATTCTGGGAGCTCACAGAAAAAGTGATTCTTCCCACTGCTGAACCTAGTCATTGACTGCTAAGGTGCCCCTTGCTGAACACTTGAATAACCTATACTCTGACTGAGAAGTACACATCACACTCTCCTTCCCAGGCCAGGCCCAAGGGACTGCCTGGGGGTCTTGGTGAACTCATTCCATTTCCGACTTACTGTTTCTCAGTCTTTGCTACCCTTCCTGATGGACTTTGTCTTTCCTCCTTGCTGAGACAATAGTCCTTATGTCTCCAGCTTTGTGCCTCCTTGCTCCCAACACATAACCCTTGTCTAATCCAGTATTTTTGTGCTTTCACTTCCCTTGTCATTGGGTCTGGTCTCCAAAAATATATCATTGTTGTCATCAAATGAATCACCAGTGTTTTCATCTATGTATTTTATTGTTGTGGTTCTTATATCTAAGTTTTTAATAGATCTTGAGAGTTTTTATGTGTATAGAGTTAAAGAATAATCCAATAATCATACATATACATATATATACACACATATATGTATATATAGTGAAAAGATTTATGGCAAATCTAATATCTAGCTTAGATATTAGGGTCCATCACATGCACAAACTCTTGTAGGTATAGTAATGGGAATGAAAAACCAGGTTGTAATCAGGGTGCATTTCTGTGTAAATATTTCTAATAAATTGTCTAAAGAAAGTTTCAGTAGAGAGGAATCAATCTTTACATCTTCAATAAGTTTTGTGATGTCTTTTCTCATTCTAAGTATATATACATATTTAATACATAATCTTGTATTTGTGATTTATATTCTTTTCTTAATTAAAGTTCCTAACTTGTATTAGTTTCATGCCCCATGAAACCTGGATACATGCCTGATTGCAGTTTTGTTACAGTCTTACAGGGGAGGCAGCAAAGTAAAATATTTCAGTATAATATGATAAGTGCTATGATAGAGGAAGGCACCAAAACCAGATAAGGGTGGGGAAGTTGTAAAAGGCAAAGAAACTCAACCTGAAGTTGATTTGAATTAGTGATAAAAAGCAAGGAGAGTTGTAGATCCCTTAATAAAAATATTGGAGTGGTAGGAATATCTTTGGACCAAACAGAAAATTGATAGCTAGTAGTTGTCTTGGAAACATAAATCAGATCATGATTTTGAAGAAAATTTCGAATTTGAACTGGACTAAAGGATGAAAAATCGTTATCGTTTTCCTCTGTCTGTTCTGCCTGTAATAAGGAAAGATCAAAGAATTAAATAAAACCTTGCCAGGAATTAACAGAAGGCAGTCCCAGATAAGCTTGGTAGGAAAAACACTTAATTAAAGTCAGTGCCTGAAGAGAGCAGGTCAGATAAATGGATTTTACCTTCAATATCTAGCATGCTTTGAATTATAGACATACACTTTTAGTATTCCTTAGTATTTAATATTCCCACGTATACAAACCTCCAGGTTTCTGTAGTCCTAAAGATCTTAGTTGCTATTATTATTATTTTTTTTCTTATTTTTTAAATTTACAGATGCTGGTAAAAATTCAAACCTTATTGCAGTGTATAGAGTAATACATTATCATTTGCTTTTATCCCTCCTAATTCAGAGTGTCAGCTATTAGCTTGTTGCTCTGTAGATAAGAACATATATAGAGTCATAAGCACAGAGAGAGCTTTCAACTCCCCCTTCCCCCAGTGGAGCCATTCTATACTAATTTATCAACTTACTCTTTCACTTAACAGCGCATCAGTCCCTATTTCTGTGAGTATAGACCACTGTGTCTTAATTGTTTCTAGTGGGTATGTTATATTCATAGTAGATATGTACCTTAATTTTAAAATATTTTATTTTGGGAAAAATTTTAAACATATCCAAAAAGACAAAGAAGATAATGAATCTTGTATAATGAATCCATCACTCAATTTCAGCCATTAACTCAAGGCAATTTTGTTTCATCTATATACTTACCTACTTTCTTATCCACTTATGAATAGACATTAAGGCTATGCCTAAGCTTTTACTAAACTAAGATTTAACTGTACTGTAGTGGTTATATTTGTGAATGTATTTTCGCATGCTTATTATCAAAACTTTAAGGCCAGGAGCAATGTACTGAGTGAATGTCAACTGGGTATTCTCTGAAGGAAGAATCACCTGGGAAGATTTCTGGGCTATATTAGATTTCAAGAAAAAAATGTAAGAGAAAGCTAAAATCTGGAAGTTAGCTGTTTTGTATAACTGGGGCATTGGAATGGAAACCAGTCATTAGAAATAAGTGTTCTCAGTTATGAAAAGCTCTAGCTTGCATGATAAGCTAGTAAACTGGAACTTCAGAGCCATGTAGCTAGGACACTAATTGGGAACTATCAAGACAGGAACTTTATGGCAACTTTGAAGGGCTCTCTAAATGTAATAATGGGAATAAGTTTTTATATAGAGACTATAAAATTAGGGAAATGTGAGCTGTACTAAGAGGGCCCAGATTGCACTCAGATTTTGCTGGTGTGATTTCTCTGAAGATTATCAGATGTTTGCATTATTCAGACCCAGTTATAAAATAACATACTTTACCAATAAAGAGAACTTTGTTTTTTCTGACTCAGAAAAAGGATTTATATCTTTTTAAATTCTCCTAAATATTTGTTAAAGAGCTCTGAGGCATAACTCTCACTAATTCTTAGAAGAGTTCAAAATTCCGGTTTTTTGATTCAACATTATATGGTAGAAATTCTATGTGATGGATCAAATGAGCTATTGCATTAAGTAAGTTGTGAAGTTCAATGTCCCCAAATAGTGAAATTAGGAAAAGAATGGAGTAAATAAAAGAGGTATTTCTTAGGAAGAATCACTTTTCCTTAGAGTTGAATTGGGTATAGGAAATGAATTTAGATTAAAGGATTTTAAAAATGAATGATGAGGCTCTAGTTTAAAACAGGATGACCAGGAGAGGGATGGTGCCATCAATAGAAACAGGATTTCTGGGAGGGAGAAAGAGTTTGGGGGGGTGGTGGATTAAGATGTGTTTCATTTTGAATATATGCCTTTCAAGCGTATCTTGAGGTTCAGAAGATTCTTAGAGTCAGAGACTTGTGGGCGGAGATGTTGGTTTTAGAACAACTCATGTAGAGATGTGGGCTGACACTATGAGTTCAATCATTTATTGGGACTTGTAAAAGAACTCCAGAGTGAGGGTAGGTCTTAGAATGTCTCTATATTTAGTGTGTGTAATGATAAAGTGAGGCTGAGAAGAATCTGTCAGAAACCAGAGATGACAGCGCCTATTCAGAGCACTGGCTTAGAAGAAGGGAATCAGTACTTTCTTGTGTTCTTCATAGTACCTCAGTCATTAAAGGGAAGTTGGGGTATTTTTAATTTGCCCACCAATACACTAGAAGATGGCTCCATTGAGTTGAGAAACTCTGCAAACTACTGGAGCTTATTTTATTATTTTTATAATTAAATATACAGATATTTATCTCAACTTTCATGCTTCAGAAAAGATGTTACATACATTCAAATTTGCCTTTAAAAGATATTAATTTTCATCCAGCTTAGCTTCAATATTTCTTTTTATTGTGGGAAAATACACATGATAAAATTAACCATTTTAGTAATTTTTGATTGTAGAGGTCAGTGGCATTAAGTCCATTTGCATGTTGTGTTTGCCAGTCCCATGCCATCTAAACTTTCCTTATCTATTTTCTGTGATTATGACAATCTCACTTATTTTCCCTTTATTGAGGAAACCCTGGTTTACAATATTGCATATTATTTAGGGGAATAGAGTCACACCTCCTTAAATATAACAAATTATTTTCTGAAGCTTACATTATTTTAAGAATACAGTGTATAATACATATAATATAGTGTATAATACATATACACACATGTTACCCAATTGTTTTTGGTATTGGCAAGGCTTCTAGTCAACATAAATAGATAAGTTTTGAGGGAGTCAAAATTTATTTGCAGATTTTTGATTGTGTGGAGGGGGGAGACTGTACCCCAACCCCTCATGTTTCAAGAGTCAACTCTATAAAAATTTTATGAGGTAGGCCTTATTCCCCTCTGCAGACAGCTACAGTGATTGCCCATCGTCTCAGAAAATAAGAGGCAGAAGTGAGAACGAATATGAGTTTTCTGACCCCAAGTCCAGTACTCTGTTCCCTGTGCTCTCTGCATGGTGCTTGAGGCAAGTCAATTGACTTTAATTGCTTTGTTTTTCTCACTTGAGTATATGATTGTTTTTTATCTCTGAAAATCTAGATCTGGTGGTAACATAGGCACTAACACAGGTATAGAAATGAAAAGGGAAGCAGCAATCCTATTATCTGTGCTAGGTCGATGTAAGAGTTTTGATTTTCTTTCTGGATACCATATTATAAGATGGATGTTGATAAAAAACTGTTGTTGCTGCCTGGGTTAATAGAAGTGTTATCTGTACCCAACTAAGTTCTTTTGTAGGAAGGGGATTACTGACCACTGAAACCCAAATAACTGGCCCAAATTAGCTTTCTTGGAGAAAGAGTGATCTGAGGAAACTAATGGTGACCTTTGCTTTATTATAATACTAAAAATTACACCCAAGGGTGGATTATCATGAAACATACCACATGTATAGGCATGTAATGGGAAAGTGCACACTTGACTTGCTCCCCATCAAGAACATGGGGAACATGGAAACACTGGCTACCCCAAAGCATTATAACCTCATCTCACCCCAAGCCTGGGCGCTGGGCTGGGGAATGTGATTTGGAACAGAGTTCCCCTTTTCTCCATTGTCAGGTTTCCCAATAAAGATCTAGCTCTATTTTATCAAACCTGGCTGTTGGCTCATTGGTTTTCAATCACTGGGCAAATAGACCTTCCCATTTAGGAGGTCAGCAACACTATAACCAGAATGAAACAATCATACATGTCCTTAAGGCACCTGTGATCCAGGAGTCTAGTTAAATTCATGCTATGGAACTTCTTGCTCAATCGCTTCTGCTCTTATTCCTTATATTTCCTATTCAGACTAGATTTTGTAGTCACTTCTGCTTACTTTATGATTCCTAATGACAAAATGTCCAGCCACACCTGGAAATGTTCATTTGCTTTTATCTAGTATTTGTGGTAAAATAAGCTGTATGTACTACACTGTAATTGAAGGAAATCTGCTAGAGTATCTTGTTATTGCTATTTAATTTCAATTTCCTAAACACTCAACATTTCCTTTTCACACTACCTATATAAAAGCAATTTGCCTAAATGTTCAGTCTATTTTATTTAAATTGTATAGGTTTATATTCAAAATCAATTATTTTTAATTTGAAGGGTGTTAACATGTCTTTGTCCTTATCATTAATAACTCGTATTCTCTCTTGCATTTCTTTCTTCTTTCATCTTCAGTGACTCTTGAGATTTTCATAGGACCCTATATTTAGACTTTTGAACAAATAAGGAATGTCTTCTTGCATTTGCATTTAATTCATTGGAATGTGCCTACATTATGCTTCTATTTTTAGAATTATATTTTTGCTACCTTCTAAAGCATGAACATACATTGATCTCTCCCTAGCAAAACATACATTGTTTTCATCCCATTCCCTCCTAGCTAGAAATAATAGCAACGGAATAACCTTATATTATATACTGTGAAAAGGATAAGTTTTCGGTAACCTGTATCTAATCGCAAGGAGATAATAGACAACTCCCAATTTAAGGACATACTATAAAACAGATGGCTAGTACTTTTTTTAAAAAAGTCAATGTAGTGGAAGACAACGAAAGGGTGAGGACCAATTTCAGATTACAGAATACTAAGGAGGCATAAACGTTAAAAAAAAAAATGAGTGATCCCATGTTGGATCAATAAAATTTCTGTAGAGGACATTCACATATCAAAATATAAGTGAGATCTGTAATTAGAAAATATTAATATATTAGAGTTATTTTCTGATCATGATAATTATTCTCTGGTTATATTAGTGTTCATAAGGATCCTTGATCTTAAGGAAAACACACAGAAATATCTAGGAATTAAAAAAAAATCTTCAGGTTCCTGAGCTCCCAGTTAATATCTTCATTATTTAGCCTCTGCTTCTTGCATATTCTACCTTCCATTTCCTTTCACTGTGATTCAACAAACTTGGCCTTTTGTTTGTCAGATATTCCAGACTTGAACTGTCGCAAAACCTTTTGTACTTGCTATTTTCTCTACCTACAACATTCTTCTCCAGATCTGTGCAAGATTGGCTTCTTGTGCCCATTATCCAGCCCTGGCTCAAATGAGACATGTAAGCACCTCTCCTTAAGGCAGCAGTCTCTGACTTCTCAAACAAAGGCAGTTTCCTCCCAGTCTGCTTGACATTGACCTGTTTTCTTATTGTTATAGAATTTATCATATTTATTGCATTTCACTTCCCTCACTTCCACCCCTCCTTTCATATCTATTTAGAATATAGGTCCATGAAAGCAGGGGCCTTGTCTGTCTCGATGACTGCTGCACACCCCATATCTAGAACAGTATCTGGTACATAGCAGGTGCTCGTAATATTTGTTGGATGAATAAATGCATTTTATGTACAAAGACTAGAGATGAGTAGCAGCAGAAAAAAATCAATTGTAGGGGGTGATGTTATGGACAACTAGAAAATTTATTGAGCGTATTAGCTGTTGATGTTTTTGGAGTCTCCGACTCCAAAAGAGTTAACACTTTGTGGTCCGCTCACATATTAGTATGTGTTTTTTGTCACCAGTATCAGGTGGCCGCTCACATATTAATACGTGTTCATCTAGTCTCTGGTTTTTCACGCCACGGTGGATTTATTTGGAACTATTAAGAGCTATTTCTTTGATCGCACTCAGTCTAGAAGCTTTACACATTGTTTTGGTGAAAGGTGTTTTATGAGAGATATTACAGTTTTTTTTAATATCCTGTAGTTCAGGAGTTGTGTGTGTTTTATTGACTGCTTATACCATTCATATGGTGGCACAGAAAATGGCTGGCCCCAAGGACTAGTAAATTTAAAGAGCACCCGGCACACAAAGAGTTAAGTGCTGTCTGCACTAATAGTAGCAGTGATTGGTTTCTTTCTACACAGAGCAAGGGACTGAAGGGATTGGACATGGTATAAGGATGAGGAAGAATTGAGTTTCCAAACTTAACTTGTATGACAATTAGGCTGGAACATCTGAAATACAAACTATCCAGGACTGTTTATGGAACAGTAGATATGCCCTGGAGAGAGGAGTGGGTCTCCAGCTAATGGAAATAAGCCATTTGCACACTGAGAACAACCCATTGGCCTCAGGGCCCATCCTAATGAAAAGTTTCACATTCCAAGTTATTTTTTTTTTTTTTGGTCTGTGGAGTGGGCATGTCATTACTACTTTGCCACATTTTGAGACGTGCTGGAGAAGAGCTAAGGCAAGCATTTGTTTAATAAAGGCACTAAGTAACAACATTCCTCATTTCATCTTCTTCCGACCTTTTCAAAGCCCTTCTTCAAAGCTGTTCTCTTTGAGGCTGTATTTACTCCATATTAAATGTCTCTCTAAGTAAATTCTTTGGGTAAGGGCCAGTCTTCATGGTGTTCTTGCTAATGCAAGACTTTGGAGCTATCTATAAATGACAGGTCTCCTTTGTACAATTGGTTGGAGCAATACCACCATTCTAACCCCTGGGTGGCAGGAACCATTTCCCATTCTTCGTTTTTTGTAGGAATTTGTAAGGAGCTGGGCTTCATTAGATTCTTTTAAATGCATAAAAATGCCAACCGCACTGCAGACATGATGTTTTCAGACACTTGTAAGTTCAAAAATACCCTTTATTCTTTGCAACTCAGTAAGAAGGCTGTTCCCCATGGAGACCTCACCACAAAGCAAGTTTGAAGTTTTCTTTTGTTTGGCTAATATGGAGTTATTGGTGGACTAGCTACAGAAGCCCCTCTCCCCTTTTTTTCTGTGTTTGGGGTGGGGGAGATTAATGGGAGAAGCAAAATTAAAGTTTTTTCACTCTTCTTTCTGTCTAAAGGGATCAAACAGATTTTTATATAATTGCAAACACCAATGCTTTTTCACCTTGATAATAAAAGAAAAGATTAAAGTGAATAGGTAATGATTGAACTTACTGGTTGAAAAGAAACTTTTCAATTGTGTTGGTGGGACTGTATTCTAGCAAAAGTGCATACAACTGGAACAATAAGCACAGATTTTACCTTTCCAGTGGCAGGATCATTTTAATTTCTTCCTTTATATTTAGCTCAAGATTATATTGAGTTTTTCAAACAACAGAGATGGTAATCAGCATATTTCTTCCATCCGCTTATGGAGACAGGTACATTTTAACTGTGACATATCTGAATCAGCATGGAAACATTCAAAAGAGCATCATTTCAAAGAGCCATTGTCATTTTATGCATGCCAGAAAAATAACATTAGATAATAAGTGGAAATGTGAACTGGAAATGAAGTGACAGGAAGAGTAATTCAGTAGGAGTATTGAATTAGGCTTCAGGAAACCTTGGCTCATATTTGTTTCTGTCTCTCTGTGCAATGTTAGGCAAATGTTGTGATCTCTCTTGGTCTTGATTCAAACATCCACCATATGGGCAATATAATATGATAAATGGGTATGAAATTATCCTGAAGAAAAAAAAACAACACAATTACAACATGAATGCATTTGTTTTATAGAGATATTTTTATGTGTGGCCAGCTGCCATTTAATGGGTATTTTGTCAGATATTTGAAACTTACTAATAAGGCAAATAAATCCTTATTTGGGAAAGCGTTCCTTACAAGGAAAAAGTCCTCTGGGTTTCTCTCCTATCTTTCACAGAAGATATACTAAATACTTGGTCTGTCTACTTTCTCAGCACATCATTAGTCCTTAGCACCGGGCAGTCTGGCTTCCATTGCTGTCAGTATTCATTTTCTGGAAGCTCATCACTCATCGTCTGTTGGCCAAATCCAGCCAGTCTCTTGGTTCAGGTTTTGCTCTGAGTGTCTTCAGTAGCACTGCATTTACTTCCTCCTCCAGGTTCTGATGTCCACCTCCTCCCCTTACTCAGTTCATTTTGTTTCTTGTCAAAACCATCAAGCCTGAAACATAATGTTACAGTAAGTTGTGAAACCTAAGATACTCTCTTTATTCTATGACAATAACATTTTCCCAAAATATTTATTGATAGAAACTTAGATAAAGGGAAACTGCGAGTGCCATCTTGTGGCAAGGCATGACTTACCACATCTAATTCAATGTACCTCACCCCTCTTCACCCCCAAATATTTTAGCTTGCTCTGCCTTTCAGTGTCATTTGACTCTGGAGTTCCTTTCCTTTTGAAGCTTTTTTGTCCCTAGACTCTGAGTCACTGCAGAATTCTGTGACCTATCTTCCTTGCTTTTCGATTCAATATTATATCATACTTTCGAATATTACCTCCTTGCTTGGATCTCATTGCTATTATTTCATTTTTTGATCACTATATGACTTTCTCTTCTTACTTCTTTGTGATTCTGCCTACTTCTCTCCTGACAACTGTAGCTCCACTCTATTCTTAAGACTCAGCCCTTAGTAGTGTTGTTGACAGATAAAATATGGACCCTTAAATAAAGGGAACAGCAAGGTAAAACAAGGGCTTGTTCTGGACAACCAGGAGGCGGAGAATTGGGCTGATTTAAGAGAAGCTGAGGACATGTGTCTTAGTCATCTAATTTTTAAAAATTTGTTCAGAGAATTACAGCTCGAAGAGGGGAAAAAATATAATATGGGAAAATGCCAGACTTGCAAGGCCATGGCTCTCCCATAACTTTCTTCCACATCAAACAACTCTCCACCCTTTGACTTCAGCTTCTTGGTAAAACCTTCTGAGTTAAGTCTAGTGGTTTGATGAAGATCAGCACCCTAAAAGACATCAATGACATCTAGTTTTTGAGCTTTTCAAAATTAGTGGCTGTGTCTTACTCATTTTGTATTTCCTTTATCTCACGTGGTATGTGCCAGCATTATAGTCAATAAATGTTGATTAAAAACCAAGTGAAATTAATGAATGTGTGCTAGATCTTCTTAGTAGATTCTTGTTAGCTTTGCTTCTGAACATCTAAATATATTTTAAAATAAAAGTTTTTGAACAATACATATTAGTTTTCTAATTCTCAGGATAATTCCCTTAGAACTTGATGGTGTGTGTAAACTAGCTAGAGCCTGCTTGTGTGTACACACATCGGCTTCTGATATTATCATTTGTCTAAAGTGTCTCCCATGAATAAGAGTGGAATCATGCACATAGTATCTTCCCTCATTTGTCCTCCTGTTGCCCACACTGAATGACTTGAATATAATTCTCTTAATTCAGTTTCTGATTTCAAGTACTGATAAATTACTATGTATTTCATCAAATGAGGCAATGTAAGAAATGTTTATTGGGGTGGCTAATAACATTTATTTTTTGACCTGTAAATTTTGACTCCTCCTCTAGCTCTATTCCCATTGATTCCACTTCGCCCAAGTGCCAGTTTCAATGTGTAGAAGGAGCTCTGAATCTTTTGGAAGAAAGAGGGTGAGATTGAATAATGTCAAAGTATCCCTGTGTTAGTCATTTCAGGTACTAACCTGCAGAGCTGCTAATGATTTCTGTCTGCATCTAACAGATGAGAGAAAATGAGACAATCAGAAACTAGTTTTTCTCGTTCATGGGCTACATTCATATCATGACATTTACAAAGAATCACTGCCCCCTGAGCCCATACTCTGCTCGATAACCAAAATAGGACTTGAATCTCATGCTGCAGGTTAAAGTTAATCTCTCACTGAACACCTGTTTCACTGTATGATTTAGATTTTCATATGTAACCTGACATAAATCTCAAAGATGGCACATTTTGGATTCCTATTTTAGCATCAGTGAGGACCATTGCACTTGACTGTGATTTAGAACTTTATTTTACTTTTACAACTTCTTTGATTTCTTTTAAGAGGAAGAAAATCTCTTCTATATTAAAATTGATCACAAAATTTCCTTGTGGCTTCTGTAAGGCAACTTCACAGATTCATGGACACGGAGCAGAGAGTAGTGAACACTGGAGTTCATCTGATGTAACCACCATCAGCAGTTGAGCAAACTAAATCTTAGTGAAGATAAGGGACTTAGCCTAATACCCAAATTGGAAGGCGAATCTTGTTTTCCTGATGCCCTTTTGGGTTTTGATGTTCTCGTGTCTCATATGCTCGTATTGGGCATTGCTTTGGTACGATGGTCCACATCGTATTTCCCTTTACTTGAACCACCACCGAAAAATCCTGGTGGCATGAGAGAACCTATACTTAAAAGGAATCTAGATAAATACTTATATAGCATCAGGAGTAAAAGGGATGTGGCAAGGGTCAAGGAAGGAAAGGAGACTGGGGCTTCTTCATAATGAACATTCAGGTTGCTATCTTGAGTGCAAAAGGAATTTATCAGGACTTGACAGAGTTAGTTTTTTTTTTTTTAATGTTTTGTTGTGAGGCAGAAGAAAAGTATAAGATAGAGACAATGTAAGACGAAAAGCAAATTATTGATTATATTTCATTTTCTTACCATTTTTAGTCTCCTTTAAACTAGAACACTTCCCTCAATTACATTTGGCCTTTGGTGACATCAACAATTTTGAAGAGTCCAGGCCAGTTTTCTTGTAGTATTTACCTGAATCTGAATTTGTCTGATTGTTTCCTTATGATTCGGTTTAAATACGTTTGGTGAGAATACTATGTAGGTTATGTGTGGGTTTCCTTTTTAGAAAGCTTTCCAGGCTGCAGATTGGAGAAAGGATTGAAGGATACTAAGTGGAGAGGTTGTGGCAGTTATTTGGGTGAAAGACACAGTAGCAAGGAGTGACATGGCGATGGTGGGAACTGAAGAAAGGAAGATCGTGGAGTGGTTTAGAAACGGGCTTAGTGACTAGATTTGTTTGTGGTCGGCGATAGAGGGGGAGGAATGTAGGATAAACCAGGGTTACTGATAAATGATTGTGCCTCTCAGTAATTCAGGGTAAATAAGAAATGTTTATTGGTGTGGCTGGGAGGCTTATTTTGCACATGTTCTTTCTGACATGCTCATGGGTCATTCAAATCATGGACTGTGACTTGTGTAGATTTCAAGAGATGAATCTTGGTGTGGAGATTTAAATTTGGGACTAAAGTATTAGCATAGAGGTAGAGTTAAGCTGTAAGGATGAATCAGATTGTCTAGAGAGAGTGTCAGGTGGTGAAAAATGGAGTGATAAAACATTTTTTAGAGTACTAGCTAGTCCAGTCCTCTTTTCCTAGAGTTGTTGCTTAGATTTTAGACTTTCATTTTCTGAGGCTGTTCTACTGATTTGGAATTTTGTAACCAGCTAATGTTAGAATTGTTGGGCTTACCACAGATTGCATTTGCCTGAGCTAGAGAATTGCTGAAATTGACCCCATATTCATAGTGACCCATGTTTCATCCTGGTACCCATGGGTAAGTGTGAGGTTGTCTCCCCCAGAAGAGCCATATCCTGTTTCAGATGGAACAGCCATTATTACTTGTTGAATCTCAGAATGTGCTGAGGCATATTAAGCAAATCAACCAAACACAGTAAAAATGATCACACATCAGCCATGCATGTGCACATGTCTGTTTCTACAATCTGGATTGCAATTGTGCAACAGGTTGTTCCAGACTGACCTAGCAGAAGAAAAATAGAGGAAACCCCCAAAATGTTCTTAGTTCTATTTAATGCTTTGTCTTTATAAAATTTTTGTGCTGTGTTTTTGCCTGTAGATATTAGCATATGGAAAAAGAGAGTCAGGACACAAACACTCCTCTTTATTCTGCCAAGAAGTTGTATTTTTCCTTCTCAGGTGGAAGCCTAGGTCACCAGCAATACTACAGAGTGTTTTATTGACAGGTGTGCATCTATTACCAAAGCCTTTCTATTTCTAACAGATTTAGAATAATGTTAGAAGAATATATACAAAAATGGAAATTCTTTTTCAATGACCTCAAAAGAGGACATGAAGAAAAACAGGGAAATGCGAGTGTAAAGGCAAAAGCCTGACTACTTTTCACAGGGAAAGGGAAGGCTGAGCCCAGTGCGGAAGGCTGAGTGTTCAATTGCCAATACCTGTAACTTAAGGACTGACATTTTCCAGATCTCAATTCAGGGAAGGCAACACCTGATTTCACTTAAAACTGTAGCATCTGCCCTTCTGCTTTCCCATGCCCAGGACTATGCCTCACCAGCCAGAGCCACGAGGTTTAAAAGAAAGGAGGATGCAATTAGTGGGGGCCCAGGGGGAGGGGTTGGGATGAATGGAAATCTCCACCAGAGTTCTGATCTGTGTGTGCAGCTGACTTAGGAGGTTTCTCCACATGCTACACACACAGTATAGTCAAGTGCCAAGAGCAGGAGACGAGGTTGCTGATGCAATCATTTATACAGAATGCTGTTTTTCGTTTTGGTGGTGGTTGGTGTTATTGATTTAGTAGTTGTGGCTCTGGCCTCTACTTTCTTGACACCAACATTGCTTGATAGGTGGAGCAGATAGCAATTTTTCTTTTAAATATTATGTTGCAAAAGTTGATTAGGGTACCAGTGTTCAATTTTGTTATTTTTTTTACTCTGGTCCTTAATATGTGCACACACATATTCACACATATGCATGTGTATATACATACATATGGTGAAGGCAGAGAGGATATTAAAGATCACAACAGAATATATCTGTATATGTACAGATGACACATTATGTTTAAAATGTATGTGTGTCTGTGTATTTATACTTGCCCAAAAGATGACACAAATTTCCTGATGTTAATTTGAATCTACAAGATCTCTATTAAGGCTGCTATAACATAAAAACCCCAAATTGCAGCCAGTACAGAAAACTTTAAAAGCTCAGAAACATTTGTCATTGTGGATTTTTTTTTTTACAACCTAAGTGTTATATTCATTGTTTTTCCATCTGCTGTTTTTCACCTAGCAATTTATTAGTATTTTCCCATGTTAAAAATATTTTTATGCAGAGTATTTATTGAATTCCATTCTATGAATTATTTATTAATCCCCTTATTGTTGAGAATTTGACCAGTCTCTCTCTCTCTCTCTCTCTCTCTCTCTCTCTCTCTCTCTCTCTCTCTCTCTCTCTCTCTTTCCCCTCCCCCTCCTTTCTTCCCCTCCTTTGATCAAATATTCATATGTACTTTGCATTCATTTCTACATATTTCCTTAGAGCAGGTTTTCAGAGGTGGAATTTTTGAGTCAAAGTGTATATGTATTTTTAACATTTTTGGCACATATTGCCAAACTATCTCTTTCCAGAGAAGGATTAAAAGTGAGATGAGGATTATCTGATCTGAAATTTCCATAAGTAGATTGAGATTTAGAGCAGGGGAGTGCAAATTACAAGGATGATCATTGCTATATATCTGAAAAGTGTCCAGAGCAAAATAATTGGGATAGTTGTCATTGAAGACTGCAAGAGTAAGTTCGCTCTTCTCCGACCTGGCTCAGAGGAAAAAAGCTAATCTGAGAATTGGGACTCTGAATCTCTAATTTCTCTGAAGTTTGGGTAGTGCTAAATCAGGTAGGGTCTGAGATCAGAATATGAAAAGCCTAAAGTCTCATTTTTTTAATTTCAAGAAAATACAAGACAATATCATTAATTAATATTAAAAGAACAGTACTGTAAAGGAATAGACTCTTGCTGTGTTCCCTGAATTGAATACTTCTGATATACAGAAATTCCCTAAATGCTGAGGTGGTTCATATACTCTAACTAGGATCTCAGAAACAGGCCATTGAAGTAAGCTTTTAAATAGAGAGCTTGCAAAGTAGTAGCTAAGGATCTCCACTAAAAGAGGAAATAGATCTTCCCTAATCAATCATAGTTTCTTGTTGTATTCATTAGCGTAGTGCAGCCTAATGGAAGAACTTTCTTTGCAATTCTCATCTTTCCTAGAAACCTCTGGTGACTGATAAATTTCTATGCAGAGTTCTGACCTTCCAGCAGTAATTCTCAACACTTCTTGCTAATGATATATTTGTCTCTAGAATTTATTCATGAAGATTAATTTTGTAGCTATGTCCAAGGAATGGAAACTTTCTACATCTTTTCTGTTCTTGTAGTAAATAAAAGCAATCAATCAATAACAGTCATCTCACTTATGTAAGGCACAATTCTAGGGTTTCATTTCTTACCAGGCTCCACCCTCCACTGTAATATGAGGGTCAAGTTGACACTTGGAGTCTCTGGTTATCCATGTCGACTCAGACTTCAAGTTAAATACTCCTCAGAATGTTGGGTGTTGCCCTTTCTTTAGTGTAAATGGCAGTAAGTCCTGCGTAAATGCCTTTGGGAAGGAGAATGGTAATATATGATGATGCAGTGTTTCCCTGAGTACCTGGATATGTCTTAGTCAATGGGTTTCTGGATCTGAAAATTGGCTCAGAACAAGGACTAGTAAGGGATTTTTTTACTGAAGTGACTATCCTCAGTCTCTTGCTCATCCATTTTTTGCTTTTTGTGATTGTAGGTTTTTTTTTTTAATGACAATAAAAATAGATAGCATTTACTGAGTATTCATCCTTTGCAGGCACATTTTAAGGTCTTTTCATATATTACCTTTTTTATTCTTCACATTCCCCATATGATAGGTACTCTTATTATCATTCTAATTTTATAGCTGAGGAAACAGATTCAGAGAAGGTAACTTGATGAAGGCTACACTTCCAGCAAGTGGCAGAGCCAGGTTTTGAGCCCAGACTCACTCCAGAGTCTGTGGGTATATAGTCGATTTCTGTGTCATTTCTAATCTTGTCATAAAATAATAAGGACCTGATTTGGGCCTTGTATGTTGACTAAAGAAGTGGAAAGAATTCTGAGACCCAGAGGATGCCTTCGTGTGGGCAATGAAAGGTGACAGAGAATTTGGAAATAGTCACTCTGTCAGGGGTCCTCGCGGTCAGCTCGTCTTGAGTTTCCGGAGATGTCTGGGCATCAGAATCAGCCAGGGTTTGATTAAACTACAGATTCCCAGGACCTTCATGAGATGACCAAATCAGACCTACTAGTCAATATCTCTGGAGCTAAATCACTTTTAAAAAGCCTTCCAGACAATTTTATATCTAGCCTGGCAAAAATTTAAAAGCCTGACACTACTAACTTATGACAAATATGGGGAAAGAACTCTTACACTGCCAGTGGTAGTATAATTTGGGATAAATACTTTGGGAAAAATGCACATACCTTATGATTATGATTATAGATATTAACACTCCTGTTGGTTGCCCACCTATTTGCCCCTAGTGGTATCATGTTCTATTAACCGTCTCTAAAGCTCCATGTTGGTTAAGCCCTTGGCTGCCCCTCTAACACTTCTGGCTGGTATGGTAAGTGCAACCTTTTGGCTTCTTACAGTTAGGTATCATTACCTGGGCCCTGTTGCATTGGTTCCCCTCACCTTCATGGTTACTGACAAGCCCAAACTTGGCTTGCAAATAGGAGCCACCACTGAACTTCTTAGTGATACTGTGGTCCCCTTGTCAGCACATTCGTAACAGCCTCAGTGAAATGATGTCCTTTGGGTTCTCTCTTGGACCATAAGCCTCTGGTGGGTCAGTCTTCTGATCTTATTAATATACCCATTCCATTACCCTGGTCTCTTTTATTCCTTCCTCTATCAATATAGGCATTTCTATTTTGCGAAAAAGAACCATTATTTTTTTCCAGGCTTCTAAAAGTCATCCTAGCAGTGAGTTTGCCAGGGTATTAAGTCCCATGTCCCAAGAAAGCATCCCCATGTCAATGAGTTCCTGATTATCCAGTGTTGCAGCCTGGCCCCCTCAATCATGCACTTCACAATCCAATCCTAGGACTCTATTCCTGGTTTATGGTGCTATCACTAGCTAATTCTTATAACTCCTTGACTGCATAGTCTTTCACTTCCTTAACTGGGCAATGCTGGGTTTTAATCCCAGTTATCAACTGGAAGCCAGGTAGGTGGGGCGACTTCTGAGGGAACACCTGCTGTCTTGCAAGTGCTGCCTCTTATTAGGGAAGGCTGGACTATGTTGCAGGCTCTGAAGGCGCAGGGGACCTTCAGCTCTAACATCTGGGCCATCCATCCAATGTCCCTCCCCTATATTTAAAGGTACTGAGTTTTCCAAACAGAATCCCAATATTACCATACTAGACCTGTCTTGATTGAGCATTCAGATATCTCTGAAACCTGTAACTCTATCAGATTTTCTATCATATGCTTAGCTGTGTCTGCTGTACTCTACAGGGTATGTGAGTCCCTCGATAAATGACCAGAGTACTCTGGCGCTCATACTTAGCCACCAGTTACTTGGTAATGGCTCTTAGTTTCTCATTTTTTTCTTCAGCACCTCAATATAATTTTGTTGTAATTTTCAGTTCTGCCTTCTTTGCCTACTCCCTCCTCTCATATATTTAAATTATTGCAGTTATATCCCTCTACCTGTCTGTTTTCTCAAGTCACCACTAGTGAAATCTTTAATATCTACCTACTATTTTCAGGATGGTATCCTTTTTGCCCACCAGGTGGTAAGGGAGTCAGTCCCAAATTGCTGTCTCACTGCCAGCTTTCTTGGACCATTCTCACTGCTCTTTGCAAAAGTGTGGGTATGCCAAGAAGCAGACACAGATAGGATTAAATGATCAATGTGCCAGAGATGGGCTGGGGACTGGTGGAGGGTGGGCAGAATTGGTAGAGGTGAAGGAAACCTGCAGACCAGTCTAATGTGATAGGGCGTCTTCAAGCCAGATTTGTCTGCAGGAGTCCTACAGCTTGCTGTAGTGGGCTTGCTTAGGACCTGGTCCACTGTGTTCAGTCACTGACTGGGAACAACTTTTTAGAAGTGCAGTCTCAGCACTAACACGGCAGTGAATGCAGAAAGGCAGCAGCTAGAACCATTCATCAGTTATGCTCCCTGTAGCAGGAGGTCTGAGTGGTGTTCTTCATGGCGCATGCACTCACACACACCCTCACACACACACACACACACACACACACACACACACACACACGCACACACGCAGTCAGCCATTACTTACTGTCAGTAAGTGTTTATGTTCAAAACTAGCAGAAGAGAGTGTTTGAGAGGCTGTTTGCAGAGAAAGGGGATTGTGGTAGCACTCTCGCACATACACACGCATGCACACACACACGCACACAAAGACATGGTACGCTTAGGGATCAGACTCTACTGTACCAGAAATGCCATAATTTCTTATTTAGAATGGATTTATGCATTTCTTGACCAATATAAGGAATTACCCCCATTTGTGGCTTTATTTCTATGTAAAAATTTACACCAAGTTTCTCACAGCTGACTGGCTGATAGTCTGTAGAACACAATAAGATGGTAAGTTGAAGCCACGAGAGGCCTCTTGGACTCCTTCTGGGCACTGTGAAGTACAAATCACTGAGTATGTGTTCTGTCACTGTTCCTATGGCTTGAGCAGAGAAACTTCTCTATCCCTGCCCTTCTGGACAGATACTCTTCAAGCTCAGCAGCAATAGCTCACCTTCACATGTCAAAGAAAAAGAACTGTGTGGCTTTTGTATGTCACCAGTATGATGGTGACATATTTTTCTGTCTCAATACTATATCCCCTGTTGATAATCTGCTGTTGTAGCCATATTACTTTATCTCAGACTAAAAATTCCTTGAAAGCAAGGACCATGTCTCATCTTTGATTACACTCAGTACCCAAGTGACTAATCAGTGCCAATAAGTGTTTGGCGACTCCTTTCCTTGACTCTTTCCCTCCTTCCCTGGACCAGCTATTTATTGCTTCCCATTAGAATCATAATCTTTGGAGAGTACCCCTATTCTCTGTGTCAATTCTTCTTTTCCCTGAATTATTTAGCACCCTCCCCCTTCACTCAAGGGAGAGTTGGGTCTGTCCTAGAGCCAAAAAGTCTTGAAGTCAAGTAAGAACTGTTGTCTTTCTTATTCCATACGACAAGATTTATCACTGGCTCACTGGGACCTTTGCCAAAAACTGGTTCTTGTGTCATCATGGCATGTTAAGGAATTTCTTCCTAAGGAAACATCTTTATGACCTAAGAAGCCAATTTCCATAATATTCCTTATCAAAATATCACCACCTCTACCTCCAGCCCACCAAAAGTGCAAGCCATATTCAGAGACTTCAAGACACATGTAGAAGTAAGATTTTTAAAATTTGTACTGATATATTCTGGGAAAGAATGGGCTGCGGATGTTAAGGGGATAATGTGACCTCTTGAGATTTCTCCCCAGACTTTCAGTGATCTTCCTCCCGAATTTCTTCAATTTAAATGTGCTTTATACTTTCCAGTTAGAAAAGTATATCCCTTTTCTTGCTTTAGATTTCAAATAGCCTTGGGAAAGCCTTGGGAAGTAATCAAGACAGATATTATTGATACCCAAAAAGTGTTGGTGAATAGGTGGAGAAAAAGAAACTCTTACATACTCTTGGTGGTAATGTAGATTGGGCCAGCCCCTATGGATAACAGTATGGAGGTTTTTTAGAATATTGAATATAGGTCTACCGTACGATCCAGCAAGTCCACACCTAGGTATCGATCAAAAGAATGCAAAAACACTATCAAAGTAATATATGTACTCTGTAAACAGTAGCCAAGTCATGGAAACAACTGACGTGCCCAAAAACAGATGAGTAGATTAGGAAGATGTGTGGATGTGTACACACACACACACACACACACACACGAGACAATATGGATGGAACTGGAGGTTATTATGCTAAGGTAATAAGCCAGAAGGAGAAAGATAAATACTGGAAGTTTCACTCGTGTATGGTATATAGAGAAATAAAACAATGACAAACCAAAACAAACCCTAGAAAGCTACCTTAAACTGAAGCTACTAGTGGGGGAGGGGAGGGGAGAGAGCAAAGGGCACAGTGGGGGGCAACAGGGGACCTTGATGAATGTGGTATAGTAACATACATTTGAAGAGGTGTGGTCCTATATCTTTGAATCATATATGGTATTGTAAATCAATGTGACCTCATGATAAAACAGAGAATGGTATTTAGAAACTAAGATTGGGTGTTAGTTAGTTAGTTAGTGTTAGTTAGTTAGTTAGTGTTCATTGATATTGGAATGTCATTGCCTGTAGGCTGTTCAGTAGAAAAAAAAATTAACACATTATGTTTAGATAATGTATTAATATATACTAGATATATATTAAGCACATTCATATACACATCTGTATTTCTCTACAGATGTGTACATATAGAAAAAAACATTAATTATGCTGATGCTTCCAACCAACTCCATAGGGTGTATTGAAACCTTCTCCCCCTTTTTTTTTTAATTTGAAAACATTCTGTAACATAGATTCCTTATAATTTAACATATGGATCATAATTTTATCCTTAATAAATTTCATTTTCTGAATGAAATAATTTTCTATTATTAATATAGTCCCCATTTTATAGGCATTTGGATTGTTTTTAGTTATTGGCTTTTAAAATAACACCACAAATGATAGTTTTTTGGGATTATTTTGGAAAATTTTTGTGAATATGTATGTAGAAGTGTCTAGCAGTGGGATTGCTTGGTCTAAGGGAACATATTTTTAAATTTTTGACAGATATTTCCAAATTATCTTCTAGAAATGCTGTTTGTATCCTTTAAAATCAGTTTCTTAAGGGCACATTTCTTAAAAGCAATCTTAACTCCTTTACCAGTGTCAGTGTATCTCTTTTTTTTTCTGTCACCATTTAGATGGACTTTTGCTGGGATCAGTGGCTGCATTATATTTACTGATGCAATTTCCCCTTTAATCTAGTTAAATTGACTAATGCAACAATTAGACTCTATCCCAGAGTCTTCTGATAGTGCTGTGAGTTTTATTCACAGACATTTCCCAAATCTTGTTTTCCTTTAATAGCTTCAGTCAAATTATAGGCTGATTACTTTATAACCTACTTAAGGTTTCATTGCCCTGACTAAACTGGAGATACGTCTCTTCATATTAAAATTAGTTCTCAGCTTATAGATAACTTCACTTGTTCAGAAATAGCTGTTTTCCTTCTAGGCAATTTTCAAGCTGTTCTCTTTTAATGGCTACACGTAAAATGTCCTGATCTTATTGGTTGTAGTCACCGATTCAAATGGTTCCGCATTAACTGATAGTTTCTCTTCCAATTACAGAGACTGAGTTGGTTCAGAGTTCACCTCACTTTGCTTTATTCTCACATTTTCCCCCTCTGACTTCCACTAGAAATTCCTATTTTCTTACAGACTCTCTTAGATAGTGACATATGTCTCCAACATATTACTGCAAACTGAACATTTAAAGCAATGAGTATTTGAGAGCATCCAACAGTGTGGAGTAATAGACACAATTTAGAGGGAATCTGCTACAGTGAATGATAATTAAGGGTGGGTATTTAGAATGCAGACAGATTGTAACTAGCACTGAATGGGCCCAAATAACACCTGTAGGAATCCAACATTTATTTTGGCCTATTGTGTATCAGACATTGAAATGATGCTTAAAAATAAAAAAAGCAGACATACCCTCTTCTGTCTGCCTTTAGAGAGAGAGGCAGAGCTGGACAATGATAAGCATGGTTGTTTATTGCTCTGGAGTAGCCAATAACTCCTGGAACAGTTCTAGTGCCCTGAGTCTGTTGAAGTACAGTGCCAGCAAAAAGTACAGCATTTCTTGGGAATTGGGTAATGGTAAGTAAGGATGTTATTTCCTCTTAATTGTCAAGATAAAGGGTAAACATAAGGTGGTTGAGGATATAGTCTCATTCAAACCATCTCTAGTACACCGGCCCAGAAAACACTTTTGGAATGTTTGACCACTGAATTGTAAATAACCGCATAGCGCAGGTCAGTAGATTTAGTGGATCCACACCGTCTGCATCTACTGCTAGCTTCAGTTACCTATTCCAGACATGGGGATGATGCCACATGTGATTTATGACTAACAAATTGAGGAGGGATCCTCAGTGCCTCTATCTTAGGGGAGTCAGAGAGGACCTCACAGAGAAGCCCTTGACCCAGGCTACGAAGAATGAAGAAAAAGAAGGACATTCCAGGCAGAGATAAAAAAAGTTTAGGCCAACAAGGAAACCTAGAATAATGTGGGTTGTTTTTCAAAGAATAATGGGGAGTTCTCATAAGGCCCAAATTTCATGAGAGTAATGTTTTAGAAACTCTGTCCAAGTGTAAGCAAGCATCACACAGGAAACATGGTTTATTTAAGGACTCCATCTAATCCTATTCATTCCTTAATTAATAAACAGAGAGGGAGAGACTGAAATATTCACTTTATGACAGTTTATGACAGATTGTTCTTTCGAAACCCTCATGTGCGGGGAGAGTTCTTTGTGTGGCTAGGGTTCTGAACACCATTCTTACCCCTTAGCTGTTGGAGTATTGTGACTCCCAAGGGGAAATTGGTGCTGAGTGCAATAGTGTCAGCTTATTCTAATTGTGCACACAGAGACTATGAACAGATTATCATCCACAAGAACAAGAAAATATAGACCACTGACATACCTGAGCAGAACTAAATAATTTGGTGTGAGTCCTTCCAGGTCAGCTGCCCCTCCACACTCAAATGGAGGGGTTCATGTAACACTGGTCAACAGTGAGATCGTTACTGACTTAAAAAGGCCCTAATCTTGTAGTATCTTGGTGTGCTGAACATGAATATAACCCTGAAAATTTTTTATTAGCTCTCGTTTTGAAGATATTTCATATAATTCATTTTATATATTTCGCCATATAAATTTATCCGGTAGGACTGCAACAACATCGTAAATCAGCCTAGAATGATGTAATATTGCATCACATTGCATAATACCATCATGTACACATCATCCAGAGCTGACTGCATCATTTTCTGATGCAATGCAATGCTACTGCCAGGTGGCTGCTGAAGGAAGCTGACGTCAGCAGTGCACTATAGAAAGCCCTGTCGGAAAGGTTGAGCATTGAAAATATTTCAGACTTTGTGTGAGACAATTGAAGCTACTGTTCCATAGAACTGTTATTATTTTATCCATTTAGGCACAATACAGAACAGTAATTCCTCGAAAGTACCTTAATAGTATGGACAATTTCTGCTTTATTTGTGGGGAGGTGACGTTTGCCAACCAGAAGAGAAGTATCACTTCTCAAGTGAAGAGGCTTATCATCTTTACTTTGGATGCAAGGTTAGTGATCAAGACAAGCCTTGGGCCCCGTATATGTGCTGTGCTACATGTACAACACAGCTTTCACAGTGGTTCAGTGGCACAAGACCTTCAGTGCCTTTTGCAGTCCCCATGGTGTGGAGAGAGCCAAGCAACCACATAAAAGACTGTTACTTCTGCTTGGTTCCTCCCTTTCTGGCGGAATAACTAAGCCAAAGAAGTCAAGAATAGTCTACCCAAACATTCCGTCTGCATTGAGACCAGTTCCACATGGTGAGGGACTTCCTATTCCAGAACCTCTAGCAGAATATTCTCTTGATTCATCTGATGAGGACAGGGTGAGCCGACCTGTTCTTCTCCTGTTCCATCAGCATGCAGTGATCCAGATTTTCACTGTGGTGCATCATCAACCCCACACAGACTAACACAGGAAGAACTAAATGACGTGGCTCATGATTTGAACTTATCCAAGAACAAGGCAGAATTGCTAGGATCAAGACTCCAACAATGGCATCTTCTAGCAGAAGATGTCACAATTACTTTCTATTGAAAGTGCCACCAGCAGTTGGAGCCTTTCTTCAGAAAGGAAAGTACTCTGGTATTCTGTTCTGATATTGATGGCCTCATGAATGCCTTAGAAATCACATGACCCACAAGAATGGAGACTATTTCTAGATTCTTCGAAACTGAGTGTTAAAGCTGTGCTTTTGCACAATGGAAACCGACTTCCATCTATTCTGTTCCTGAACAGCTGTACAAGAGACAAGCGAAGAAATCTAACAAGTAGTCTATGACTTGATTTTTTACAGGTATTAACCGTAGGCCTATTACTATTGGCATGCATTTCATGATGTAAACATCTATTTATTGCAGCTTACAAAAAAAAAAAAAAAACTGGAGCCAAAATTAGAATTTGACTGTCATGTTTTATTTCCGTAACATGGCTTTTGTAAAAATTTGTTGACCAGTGTAATTGAAAAGGACCTGTTTGGAGTTTGGTTAATACTCTTGGGTATTGAGTCTTGAAGAAGCTTTAATGCCTTATCTTGATAGAATTCTTGGGAAACCAAAATTACTAAGTTAATCACTTTAATTCCCAGGTGACAACATACCCATATGTCCATAATGTTTTTAGAAGAGAAACTTAGAGGTTGCTGTCAGTTTGGAAAGTGATGGACGGTATCATGTTTTTGAGCTTTATTACACTTTACATAGTCTGAGATAATGTCAATAGTCTTTGACAAAGAATTGGGGACAGGAAGTAGAGTAGCCCATTACTTTGGGAGAAATAAATGGCCAACAAACAAAAGAGGTAGAAACTTATCCTGGGGAGGGATTAAGGAAGTGATCCAGTTGATTAGATAAATGAATCTTAGTTTTTTTGTCTGTTGTGTTGTTGTCTATTTTATTTTTAAAATGCCAAGTCCAAAGAAACTAAGGAGAATTACTGTCATTCATATATTAGTGTGTATTCATTGAGTGTTTCAAATGTCAAACTTGGTTAGCCTCAATAAGCACATGGTTTTTTGACGAAACCCAAGATTTTTCTCAGATCTTGATTTTCTTTAAACCTATCTCTTATCAGCACATTCTGTGGTGCTTCTCTAATTACTATTTTGTTTCTTTTATTCTTTTGATTGCCATAGAACTTCTTAAGTTAGGTGTACCAGAGTCCATTCTTTGTTATGTACAACTCATTCTTTTAAGTTCATATTCCTGCCCTGAAGTTTAACCTCACTGTTTGATAACCACATAGCTTTTTTTCCTCAGGCCTTTTCTTCTCAATACATACTGTTGTTGACCAGAAATTCCTTGAAACTCTCTTCTTTGGGGTTCCTTGAGACTATATTTCTGGATATTCTTCTTTCCTGCCTTTTCCTCTGCTTGGTCTTTCCTTAAGGTTTCTCAGCTATTTTGTCCTTCAGAAGCTCAAGAACATTCACAGCATCAACTCTCCACCCTACGGAGATGACTTCCCAGCCTATTCTCTCTTACATCTCTTTCAAGCCCCAGTTCCTCATCTTCAACTGTTTGCCAGACACATTTCTATGAGTTATATTCGAATGAGATGCCAAAGCAAGCTGACTAGAGGATGCAGAGGCATGGGCACCCTCTGGTGGAGAGTGTAGAAAGGATCTTTTGCTTGGAACCTGACAACACATGTTCCAGGGAAGATTACATTTGTTGAGGATCTACTTAATGCTCTCTATTCAAATATGTGTAATTATCTGATATAGCAAAGAAGAATCTCTTGCACTAGCAGTTATAATTACGAGACAGATCTCTCTGACATCTTTTGGTTTCTTATTAGATCACTTTTATGCAACAAATAGCATTTCTTCAGCATGTTTTTAAGATAGGAAATTGCTCATTACATGCTGTGTGCATATGATGAGATATAATACCAGCCTTAAGGAACTTGACATTTTAACTGGTAAAACAAGCCATTTCTCTGAAGAGGTAGATGAATTACCAAGTGAATTCCAAGTTAAGACTGTCACAGGGCACTCATGTCAACCGGCAAAGCTGCTGAGTTTAGAGAAGGTTGAGCCTATTGTTGGAACGTAGGTGTGTTCAAGAATGGCTTCATGAAGGAGCCAGGATTTAAACTTATCCATGATGAAGTGTTTCACAAACTTTTAGCCTTTCAGTTCTCAATTTTTATCATGTTATCAAATCTATCAAATCTATAATGTTATTTTCTCCACAATGACACTTAGGTTTTGATAACTACCTTTTGCCTCATCTTAAAGGTTCACGTTGTGCTTTTTTGTTTGTTTGTTTTATATGTATTTGTTTTTCTAATACAAATGACAAACACAAGAAATCCTCTATGGAGATCATTATTTCAAGAAAAAGGCCACTTAAAGGGAATATGATCAGTCATCCATATTAAATTTTAATGTAAAAGTTTATTTTTTAAAGTGATTTTTTTTTAAGATTTATTTATTTATACATACAGGATGGGGTACAGGCCAGAGGCATGGGGCGGCGAGAGGGTTCACCAGAGACAGAGTGGGGAGCAGAACAGGCAGATCAGAAATACACTACTGAGGGGAGCAGCAGGCGAGGCAGGAGAGGTCTTCTGTGCCATGTGGGATTCTCCCGGCTGGGCATTGAACTCGCATGGCCGCTGCCGACAGCAACACAGCCCAGCTCTCAACCGCTGTGCCACTAGGGAGGCCCTAATGTAAAAGTTTAAAGAGGATTTTAGTTTATAAATGAGATGGAAAATTAGGAAAATAAGTATATTACACTGTTTACTGAACAAATTATAAGCTGTCATTGCTACTGTGAACAGTTTGGCTATGAACTCCTATATAATTTTTAATCTAAAAATTTCTTTCAATCTGTATGCCACTTAAAGTCGTGATGTTCATACTTTGGTAAACACTGCCTAGAAGGACAAGAACATGTGTTTAAAAGAGGAAAAGAACATGCTAAATGAGAAGAATAACTAGAGCAAAGACCAACAGAATTAATAGAACTCACTGACAATAACAAAGAACTCATTGAGAACAACAGAGGGCCTGAAGGTGGGGGAGAAAATTATGATTGTGTAGCAGAGGCCTTGAACTTAGGAAGAAAATTGTCTTGAAGGTGCACTGAGGTTTTGACAGATGAGTGAAATTGATTAAAGTGATTGGGGAGAGATGAATCTGGCAGAATGGGAAGGATCTAGAAGTAGGCAGGCAAATACAGATGTTGATGTGTTAATTCATACAAGTAGAAATGAGAACCTGATTAAGAATTGTGACAATGGAATGAAGGAATTGATTGGGGCATGGGGTACATGGTAAATAGAGTTGATGGTGTGTGGGATAAACCTGCAATTGAATGTATTTCTACTAACGATTATGGTATTTCCATTCTCAGAAGTTGGAAATTCTGAGAAATACTGGAACTATCAGGATCAAGTGAATTTTTTTTGGAAGTGCTGCTAGGCTGAGCTATTTTCCAAGATTCACCATCCTTTCATTTTTCTTGACTTTGTCTCCTGACTCTGTTTTTATATGTCATTCAGGAATATAGACCCTAAAAGTGTCAGATCTGATTTTTCAAGAAAAGTTAGAAATTCAGTGGTCTTTAAAAATATCTACCCATTTTAAATATTATAAATTCAATTTTTTTGACAAGTGAAACATACTATGAAATAGCTCAGATTGCCAATTCATAGCCTCTATGTGGAATTGTGTGTGCTACTTTCTAAAATCACCTTGAAATGTACCCAGTCCAAGAAGTAATAGTCCCATTCAGAAGCCTGACTCTGTAATCTGTAATTCCTATTAGCGGGAAGCTCATAGAAAGGTGTTTTTTTTTTTTTTTTGGTAGTAACTAATATTTTTGAATATTGATTTGAAAGTTACAAGCCTTTTTCTGCTTCTTCCCAGCCAGGTCTCTAGACAAACTTTATAACTTTGCTGATTGCTCTGGACTCCACCTGATATTTGCTCTAAATGCGCTGCGTCGTAATCCCAATAACTCCTGGAACAGTTCTAGTGCCCTGAGTCTGTTGAAGTACAGTGCCAGCAAAAAGTACAACATTTCTTGGGAATTGGGTAATGGTAAGTAAGGATGTTATTTCCTCTTAATTGTCAAGGTAAAGGGTAAAATAAGTTGCTTGAGGATGTAGTCTCAGTCAAACCATCTCTAGTATACCGGCCGAGAAAACACTTGGAATGTTTGACCACTGAATTGTAAACAACTGCAAAGTGCAGGTCGGTAAATCTACTGCTAGCTTCAGTTACATATTCCAGATATGGAGATGATGCCACATATGATTTGTGACTAACAAATTGATGTTACATCAAATAAAACCTATCTGCACAGGCTGAGCTGCATTTTATAGTGTGTATTCTATGGAGCAGTGGTTCTGAAGATGACTCTTATAAAAATTCAAAAGAACTTGGTCAAGTGTATTTGGAGATGGCCCTATAGTACAGGCACCTCCTGAAGGTCCTCTATGTACATTAGCATAGAAAAGGCTTCCAGAAGTCAGTGCCTCAAAAAAAATCTGCATAATGTATTTTAGTTAAGCATTCTTAAACCTTTAGCTAAAGTTGGTTTTAGGGGTGTGCAGTTTTTGCTGTAGGACTCCATCCTTACAAGAGACACATGCTTGTTTTATGCTGTGGTGTCACCATCTTGAAAATCTGAATAAGAATTTAACAAAAGGATTTATATTTTTGTTTTAAACAAGACCCTGCAGATTTTGTAGTCAGTCCTGTTTAATCACTGAACTCTGTTGAAGTGTGTGTGTGTATGTGTGTGTGTGTGTGTGTGTGTGTGTTATCTTCCCATGGAACAATAACTTATGGGATATATGCTTTGGTGAAATATTGCCTAAATCACGCTTTTTAAAAAAAATAATTTATAGATATATATGTGTACTAAAGATGATATTTTGTATACTCCATGACTAATATTATTGAATCAGCAATTTGGATTATAGTTAAAATTATGAACAGCACAAATTTGAAAATATTCTGATTCTCTAATTAAAAGGCTTTTTTAGGGTAAACCTTAGAACAAACAATTGAGTCTAACAAACCAAGACTTCTTTCAAAATTACTGCTACAAATTAACATTTTTGTCCACAGCCTAGAATATTCAATCTAACTCATTTTTCTTTGGAGTAAGGTGTGTGTATGTTTGTGTGTGTGTGTGCATGCACGCGTGTGCATGCGCATACAATCTCACTTTCGTGTGTGTAATTTATTGCATCCTAGAATGGGAAGTTCTCATAATAAGATATTAAGAGATGACAGTCTTATAAGAACAAACATCCTATTTTCCTGTCAGTAGCCATTAACTGCAGTGAAAGTCTGTTTCTTTTCTTACTCTTCCTTTCTCTTCTCCCCTGGAGTGGGGGAGGTTGGAGGGGTGTTATTATCAAATGGAGACCCACTGAGCTAAACTGCAGAGGCTTTGTCTATCAGCGGCAGAACTGGGGTAGCTTGAGCTTTTTCATCTTCCCCATCACTTTGGTGTCATACAATACACGACAAAAGCAAAAGTGATGTGATCAGTTTTGAACTGGGCACAATGATTTCTGTCTTTGACCCTTCCCATCACATTTTCTGTTTCATGTGCTCAACATTTTCTGTTATTTTCGATTGTTTACCCGTAACTTCCCCACCGAACCTCACCCTGCTCCCATATCAGATGCCACCTTCTTAGTTCTCATCCCCAAACAGAGCATGATGTTCTTCAGACAGTGCATTTCCCAAACTCGGCATCATATCCAGGAGGAACCAGCCAGGTGTAATGTTTAAAATAGGTTGTGTATCAGAGAGAAAGGAGTGGCAGGGCCTCTGGTGAACTGGAGAATGAGTGCTCTGCCTCAAAGCTGTTTGCTTGTTTTCCTTTTAAAATGAGCTACCAAAGTAAAATTGATTTGTAAGAAATCTCATTTAGTTATAGATAAGCCCAAATCATTTACAATTTACCTGCAAGTGACTGATGGAAATAAACCCTCCAGGGTTTTTGACATCTCTCAATGTGACAGCTTGTTAAATTAAATATACCTTGAATTGGCTTAACTGGACTGGGTGGTGGGGGTGAGAGAGTGTGTATGCATCTTCCTGTGTAGGTCCATCTTCTCCAGACTGAGAGCTTGCCCCTCCCCATCCACCTCCTTCCACCAACCTGTGCTAAGTAGTTTGGAGATAGAACTAATTACATTAAAAGAATGTTATTTAGTCACCTTAGCCACATAATACTTGATTCTCATCATCAGGTTTTAAAGTGCCTCTTTGGGGCTTAACAAAAACAAAGCATCATTATGATGAGAGGAGAAAAGGCACTATCACAGATAAGAAAATGGAGATATAAATAGGAAAACAACCAAATCTATGATTTAAAAACTTCAATAAAGTGGAAAGTATCTGATGATATTTTCGTATTTCTGATCATTATTTCGTAGATAATGGTAATTTTTGAGTCTCTAGTCAAAAATATTAGTTTGGGGCCTCCCTGGTGGCGCAGCGGTTGAGTGCTGCACTGTGGTGCTGTCTGCAGCGCGCCATGCGAGTTCAAAGCCCACCTGGGGAGAATCCCACATGGTGCAGCAGACCTCTCCTGCCTCGCCCGCTGCTCCTCTCAGCAGTGTATTTCTGATCTGCCTGTTCTGCTCCCCACTCTGTCTCTAGTGAACCCTCTCGCTGCCCCACGCCTCTGGCTTGTACCCCAGCTTGTATGTATAAATAAATAAATCTTTAAAAAAAAAGACCCTCCCCCTCAAAATTTATCTGCACAGTTATCTTCCTGGTCTAGACTTGTCTCTCCAATCTTCTATTCGTTTTCCTCTTTGTAACCTTATCTTTTGGACAGAGGTTAGATCATTATATTCAGATTTCAGGAGGAACAACAGCACTGGCCAGTCCTCTTATCACTCATCCTCCCCTGTGCCTCTCCTCCCATGTCCTATTAGCAGATACCTTATCTCTAGAGCAAATCTCATATTGGAAAAATCAAAGTAGGCTTTTTTTGGTTGTTTCTCCTAGAGCAGCTAAACTTCAAGTGACTAACCTATCTTTTTTTCCTCCTCAGCAACTGTAATAGTCTGGGCTACCAAAAAAGCAAGATATACCCAGTATCAAGAGGTAGATATTAAGAAAGTTTAGGGTGTCAATGTCTATTAAAGAATGTCTTTCTTGATAAAGGATTTTTAACAATTATGTTCTGTGTATATAAAACATTTCCTTTAAGTATGTATAAATTGTAAGCTCTGTAATTGGTTCATATCAGGTGATGATTCTAATTATTTCCATTTGTATTAACCATTGGTGGATCTAAAGTAAGAAAGAAATGGGGGGATTTTGAAGTTGGTACTAAAACCCTGGCAAGAGTCCAACTCTGCTCCAGGAAGATGGTGTTATTTTCTCAAGGGCTCTATAATAATGCATTATCTAGAGATAATGCAACGTCTCTAATTGATGACGGTATTATAAGTTGTCAATGTGCTTCCCAAATAGATCTTTCTACTTCTCTGAGCAAATTATAGCTACTGTAATTAATTCCTGAATCAGTTTCATATCTTCATACCTATGCCTGACATATACATTCATCCACATTCTCTTGTCATTTTAGTTACATGACTCAGTTTCTTGGAATCTAATGTCTACTGAGTGAATTAGCAAATTCAAATTCCTGACTTTATAAAAGTTTCCCCTTTAGAGATGGTGATTCTGATAGTCCAGCTTTATTTATTCATTCATTTGCACATTTATTAAGCTCTTAGGCTGTATTTGTATGGGTAAATATATGATGTGTTTATAATAGCCATTTATACAATTACATAGTGTATATTTCTGTATATATAACAGTTACAGCCTTGTGAAAGCCAAATACAGGGTTGAAACACCACTGGTAATTGTTTATGAAGCCCAGGGATTCAGAGAACTGCATTTTCGGAGGAGAACATTTTGAGGATGGAGAATGAGATGAAGGGGGAGAGAGAGGAGGAAAGGGAAGAGGAGAAACTACTTATAATGTCTTTATCTGCTCTCTTTTCTCCTTTTCCTCTTTCTCTCTGCTTCTCACTGTATTCACATTCATCCTCTTGACTTTCTCCACACTCTCCCATCCACACCCACACTCTCATTCTTACATTTAAGATGTATATTTTAAACACCTGCTATGCAAAATATGATGCTCAGTGCTGGGGGAGAATGGGGAAGATGCTTAAGCTTCTCTGCCCATTACTGTTCCCCTTGGTAGAACATACTATGGCAGAGAGTGAACACACAGAACAAGAATATTATTTATCTTTATTTTTAAAGGCATGTGATGCATATGTCCTGCCACTAAGACTTAAAAAGTTTTTTCCTTAAAAGATTTGTTTTTGCAATTATCAACAATATTGTCATTCTGTATTTACAAAGCATTTAGTTTACAAGACACTTTCAAATTCTTTTCTATTAGGAACTCAAAATATTATACAGGTAAAGTAAATATTATACAGATAACGTATTTAGAGAGATGAGGCAGAAAGCTAAAGGCGACACTAAGTGCTAAATCTGTTCAAACTTCTTGGCTTTCTTCACTTCATTCAGCTTTCATGCAACGATGAAATAGGTATTGACTGCCCAGTAGGTGCCAAAGGTGCTATACTACCTTCGAGAGATCAGTACCTAACAGGTAAATATCCCTGTCTACACTCTAGTAGAGGAGATACATAATAAATAGGACTTAAAACAGTTTATAGTTATTCTCTCAAAATTTTTTCCCTTTTAGTAATTCAAATTGATATGTTCATTTTGAACTTACTACTTTTCTAACAAGAAATGGAAGTACCCTTCTGTTCCTCCCTTCCTTCTTCCTCTTTTTTTTTTTTTCCTACTACAATGGCTCTTAGTAAATTTATGGACTTGTACAACCATCTCCATATTTCAGGTTTAAAACATTTACTCCACTCTCAAAATATCCCTGTGCCAGTTTGCAGGTGATCCCTATAACCATTCCCAGTTCCAGGAAACACTAATCTGCTTTCCGTCTTTATAGACTTGTCTTTTATGGACAGCTCACATAACTAGGATCATACATTCTGTAGCCTTTTGCATCTGACTTCTTTCATGTGTTTTGGGGGTTTATCTATGCTGTAGCAGGTCAGAGTCATGCATTCCTTTTTATTGCTCACTAGTGATCCAGTCTGTGGGTATTGACCCCATTTTGCTTTTCTCCTCAACGGATGACAGACATTTAGGTTGTTTCTGCTTCTTGTCTGTGATAAGCAGTGCTGCTATAAACATTTACATACAAGTCTTTGTGCAGATAAGTGCTTTCATTTCTCTTAGGAAGATACCTGGGAAGGGAATGGAGTTATTAATTCTTATGGTTAATCTGTTGTTATTTTTTAAAATAAACTGCAGAACTATTTTCCAGTGTGCAAGGACCCAGTTCTTTCTGTATCCATGGAAACACGTTATTGCATGCCATTTTTTAATATAACCATTTAAGTAGATTCAAAGTATTATCTTAATGTGGCTTTAATTTGTACCTGCTTAATAACTATTGATATTGAGCATTCTTTAATGTGTTTATTAGCCATTCTTAAATCTTTGGTGAAATGTCTACTCACATCTTTGCCTTTTGTTTGCTTTATCTTATTATTGAGATATAAGAATTTGGGGTGTATTCTTGATACATGTTCTTTATTAAACATATGATTTGTAAGTATTTTCTCCCAGTCTGTGGCTTGTCTTTAAATGTTCTTAATGGCATCTTTTGAAGTGCAGATGTTTTGACTTTGATAAAGTTCAATTTATAATTTTTAAATTTTATGGATTGTGCTTTTGGTGTCATATCTTTGCTTAACCCAAGAACGTGGAATGTTTTTCCTATGTTTTCTTCTAAAAGCTTTATAGATTTTGCTTTTACATTTGAGTATAGCTCCATTAGGAATTCATTTTTCAGTATGTCTGGCTCTCAAGTTGTCCTATTTGTTTTGACTACTCTTCTTTCCCTATTCAGTTTTCCTGATACTTACATTAAAAATCAGTTGATCATAAATATATTTACTTCTGGGCTCTTAACTCTGTTCCAATGATCCTTATATTTGTACGTACATCGTGACAACATTGTCTTAATTACAAATAGCCTTATGAGTTTTAAGATTGGAAATTATAACTTCTAACTTTGTTCTTCTTTTTCAGAACTGTTCTGGCTATACTGGATATTTGTATGTCCATGTAAATTTTAGGATCACCTTGTTATGTTTTCAATAAAGCCTGCTGGAATTTCAATAGAGATAGCCTTGAATCTATTGATCAGTGTAGAGAGAATTGCCACCTTAACGGTAGTGAGTGTTTCAATCCAATGAGATTTTCTCATTTATTGAAGTTTAAATTTCTCTGAGCTATGTTTTATAATTTTCAGTGCGTGTTTTGTACTTCTTTTGTCAAATTTGTTCTTAAAAGCTTTATTTTTTTTATGTAACTGTGAGTAGATCTCCTTTCTTAATTTCATTTTTGTGTTTTGCATTGCTAGTATTTAGAAATATAATTGATTTTATATATGACTTTATTTAATCCTCCAATATTACTGAACATGGTTTTTTTGGATCTTGTATTTTTCCCCCATGTGTGAATTCTTTAGATTTCCTGTATATAGCATATGTTGTCTGAGGATAATGACAGTTTTACTTCTTCCTTTCCAATTTGGATGCTTTTCATTTCCTTTCCTTGCCTCGCTACCCTGACTAGAACATCTCATATATTGTGGAGTGAAGTGGCAAAAACATACTTCCTCCTCTAGTTCCCAATCTCAGGAAAGTGTCTCCCCTCTAAATATGTCGAGTGTTCTTAGATAGGTTTATTAAGAGGAAGTTCCCTCCTACTTGTGGTTGTTCAGAGTATTTAGCAGTATGGGGTTTGGATTTTGTCAGGTGCTTTTCTTTATATCAGTTGAGATGTAATGTGGTTTTGGTCTTTTACTCTACCAGTATGTTATTTTACATTAGTTGGGTTTTGATATTAAATCAATCATACATTCCTGGTATAATTTTTACTTGTCATGATGTATAAAACTTTCAAAATGTTGGTAGATTCAGTTGGTAAATATTTGGGGACAAGTTTTGGATTTATAATTATGACGAATATTTTTTGTTTGCTTTCCTTGTGATCTCTTGGTTTGGCAGTGGTATCAGAGAATCTGGGCCTCAAAAGATGAGCTGGGAAGTATTCCTTCTTCCCCCACTCTCTAGAAGTGTCATTTCCTTTCTCCTAAAGACTTCCTGTTCTTATCTTTTGTAAGTCAGATTTTCTCACAACACATTTCATCCTCTGTTTTTCTGGGAAGATCTAAATTTTGCTTTCAGTTTTGAAGGATAATTTGCTGCATATGGAGTTCTCGGTTAACTTTTTGTCTTTTACTTTTAACATTTTAAATCATCCCACTGTCTTCCAGCTTCCATTGTTTCTGGTAAGAATTCAGCTGTAAACCTCATTGTGTTCCCCTGTATATGAAGAATCATTTCTGTTCCAAGATATCTATTTAATATTTTTTATAACTTCTGTCTATTTATATTCCTTTTTGATTAGTCAATAGCATCATACTTTCCTTTAGTTTTTTATTCTTCCCGTTAGTACTATGACAATATTTGTAATAGCAGTCTTGAGGTTCTTGTCTGATAAATCCAGTGTTTGGGGCTCCTAAAAGACAGCTTCTATTAACTGCTCCCTCACATTTATGGATCATGCTGTTCTATTTTCTATTTCTTTGTATGCCATAATTTTTTGTTGTTGCAAACTACACATCTTACACGATATGTTGGAACAACTCTGGATTCTGAATCCTTTATTCCAGAAGTTGTTTTGTTGTTTCTTATTTGGTTGTTTGAAGTCTCACCTGGACTTATTCTGTAGAGTCTATTTTCCTTGCAACCTGTAGCTGCTGATATCTCTTGTATCTTTTATTTTTCAATCTTTAATTTTTTTTTAGAGCTTGCTGCAGGATGTTCCTGAGCAAACATAGCTTAGTATTAGACAATGATTGATCATAGGTTGTGCTTACCGTGAGGAAGGGCCTTGTATTCTCTACCAGTGGATCTGTGTGTGAGTTGGGGGACGCATTAAAAATTTAGGCAGTTGACAAGTCTGACCAGGTTTTACTTTCCAACATACCTTCTCCTTTATGAGTGAGGTAAGTTTCACATTCACCTGGGAATGCATGGATAGCTGGTGCCCTTTCTGGTCTCTCCTGAGCATACACAGCCTTGTAGGCTGTAAGAGCTAAGAGTGAGCTTATCAAGCCCACTGTAGCTGTTAATCCCCAAATCTCAATGTTCACTTTTTTTTTTTTTAACATGTCTGCATGTCTATTACTTGCCCCACCAGTATCACAGCTTCAAGCTAGGCAGGGTGTTAACCTTCCCTAGGCCACCATGCTTCAATTCAAGTTAGTTGCCTAGGTTTTTAGGACTTTCCTTCCCTTTTTAGAACTACCAAGCTAAAGAAACTGGGTAATGGGCTCTACTAAAATTTTTTTCACTCAGCCACTTTGCTATTATTGAACATTAAGGTTTTTTTTAACTTTTTGGTACAATGACCTTTATGAAACTCATTTTTGCCATTTGTCTTTGTTTCCTGGTCCTCATAACAAATGACAAACTCAATGGAATAAAACAACAGAAATTTATTCTCTCAGTTCTTCTCAGGAGGCAGAAGTCCAAATAAGAGCATCTGCAGAGCTGATTTCTGCAGCCCAGGGGCAAATCTATCCCAAGCCTTTCTCTTTGCTTCTGGTAGTTGCTGACAATCCTGGACATAGCCGCTTCCCTCCAGTCTTTGCCTCTTTGACACATGACCTTCTTCTTTGTGTCTGCGTACCTGAATCTCCCTCTCCTTTCTCTTAATTTTAATTTAGGATACACCCCAACTCTGTCTGATCTCATCTTAATGAATTATATCTTCAAAAACTTATTTCCAAATAAGGTCATGTTCTGAGGTTCTGAGCGGACATGAATTTGGGGGACACTATTACACCCTATTATATACTACTATAGAGTATCACCTGAAAATCAGTATGGTCTCTGTGTTGTGAATTTGGCACCCTTTTGTGAAGATTATTTTAAAAATGAATAGAACAGTAAGATGGCACTTGACTTTTTGTTAGGGTGGTTCCTCAAGTTCAGCTAGCTCATACCCTCTGTTCGGTTATTAAATTCACATTAAGAAAAAGGCAGAGAGATCTGTGGAAAGGAAAGAGTTGTCAGAGCCTTCCCCTTTTCAACTCTGACTTGCATGTCTGCTTCTAATCTAGAGCCAAATAACTATCGGACCATGCATGGCCGGGCAGTAAATGGCAGCCAGTTGGGAAAGGATTACATCCAGTTGAAGAGCCTGTTGCAGCCCATCCGGATTTACTCCAGAGCCAGCTTGTATGGCCCTAATATTGGGCGGCCCAGGAAGAATGTCATCGCCCTCCTAGATGGGTAGGTCAGATTATTTAGCTGTTCTTATAGCATTGTTTTCTAAATGTAATAAGTTAATGTAATTTGTATTTTTCCTGGTTATTTCCAGACTTAGGAAAGATGGAGAGACTTTTTCTGTAGTGGTTTCTCCAACTAAATTAGGGATTTTCCATCAAACCATGGAAACACTTCACATTTCTCCAGGCTTTCCACAATCACCACCACGTGGTGGGCTGGGGAGGGATTACATAGTCTCCAGAATAGGTTGGAAGGAATACATCCTTTGAAAAAGCACATTTAACATTATAACATTTCATAGCATCATTTTATATATTTTAAAGGCAAAATATTATCTACTCTTTTTTTGTGACCTCTTATAGAAAATGAAGTTTGACAAAATATTGGCCAGTGGAACTGGGCTGAAAAGTTATTAAGCACAACAAATACTTGTAGATTAAAGTATAGTTTAACCAAGAGGTTTATTAGCAGATATCCTGATAATTGCTGTCACCTGATTTCTTTAATTTTGACTGAATCTATTAAGAATTTTGTTTAAGCACTGATTGTAGATGAGACACTGTGGTAAGTGGTCTCTGACTCAGAGGCTGTGCACCAGGTCAGATTGGATAAGTGGATAACTCTACAGGTTGGGCCCAGTTATGTAGGGTCAGAGGGCGTGTCTGAAGGAATGGAATGGCATGGAGAAGGTTGAAGATGTATGTTGAATCCAAGACCCAAGGTGAAGATGTAACTGGAGCAGAAAGTGTGGAACAATGCAGTTGGGAGAGTTGGGAGCTTGTCTGGAACTCTGTATACTCCAAGGCACATCTTTTATGTGGCCTCATGTCACACTCTGGGATAGGCATAGTTACTCCTACAATTGATGAGTCCCCTCAGAGATGAATAAGACATTCTCCAGTGAAGTACAGAGACCAAGTGAAGTTAGATAAATGCAATACAAGTTTAAACAGAGATGTGCTTGAGCAAGAAACCTTTGGGCAACCTCCTGTATGGCCCCTGTGGCTTGATGGCTCTTGTGACTCTCTTTTCCCTTTGTGGTGGCTTATTCTTAATCTAAACTAGTGAACATAGCAGACAATACTCAAGTTTTGGGACAGCAGAAGAGCAACACTATAATAACATTTACAACTCAAAATTTAATCATAGACATTTTCATTTATAAAAAGTCTCCAAGCCCTTATTTCTACTTCTGTCCTTTCCCTACCCTTCTCTTTCCCCCCCTTCTCTGTCAGGAGTAACATCCTCTTTTTCTTGTAGAACAATTTCATGACATTCCCCCCACACCTACAAATGCAGCTAAAAGCTTCCCTTTGTATACTCTGAAATTAGTGAACTTTGAAATTACTATGTGCATGTGTGTGTGTGTATGAGAGAGAGAACAAGAGAGAGATGGTGATAGAGAGGTTGGTTTTATTTTACATGTTATAATTATGGGATAATAATCACGTGTGTATAATAATTTCATTCACCTTAATAAGACCCACGATATTCTCCTAGTAGCATGACCCTATATTGATCAGTCATTCATTATGCAAATGATTCTTGAGCAGCAGGTGTTAGGAACTGGGAATATAATAAACAAAAACAGATACTTTCATTGCTTGCATTGAATATATAATATGATGGGGAGAAATAGACATGAATTTGCTGATATTAAGACAGAATACTAAGAAGTATGTGATGCTATAAATGACTAACATCATGGAAATGTTCCCTAAAGAAGTCATATGTAAGATGAAGAGATATTAAATGTTTAATCTGAGTGATAAGTAAGTATAACTAGACAAAGTGAGAAGTGAAATTGTTAGTAGTTTTTTTTAAGTTAACTTTATTTTTATTTATTTGCTTTTTAAAATCTTTATTTAAAAAAAATTTTTTTTTAAAGATTTATTTATTTTTGCATATAGGCTGGGATACAGGCCAGAGGCGTGGTGTGGCGAGAGGGTTCACCAGAGACACAGTGGGGAGCAGAAAGGCAGACCGACGGAAATACACTGCTGAGGGGAGCAGAGGGCGAGGTGGGAGAGCCAGGCAGGAGAGGTCTGCTGCGCAATGTGGGAATCTCCCTGGCCGGGCGTCAAACTCATGTCGCCGCTGCTGACAGCGCCAGAGTACAAGCTTAACTGCTGTGCCACCAGGGAGGCCCAAATTGTTAGTAGTCTTACAGAAGGAAAGGAACGTGCAAGCATCTTATGGTGAAAGGAGGACCAAGATGAAAATAATATCTAGATAAAACTGGTCAACAGTGAGATTGTTACTAACTAAAAAAGCCCTAGTCTGTAGTATCTTGGTGTGCTGAACATGAATATAACCCTGAAAATTTTTTATTAGCTCTCGTTTTGAAGATATTTCATATAATTCATTTTATATATTTCACCATGTAAATTCATCCAGTAAGACTGCAACAACATCATAAATTAGCCTAGAATGATGTAATATTGCATCACATTGCATAATACCATCATGCACACATCATCCAGAATTGATTGCATCATTTTCTGATGCAATGCCATACTACTGCCAGGCGGCTGTTGATGGAAGCTGACATCAGCAGTGCACTATAGAAAACCCTGTCGGAAAGGTTGAGCATTGAAAATATTTCAGACTTTGTGCGAGACAGCTGAAGCTGCTGTTCCATAGAACTGTTATTATTTCATCCATTTAGGCACAATACAGAACAATAATGCCTCGAACGTGCCATAATGGCGTGGGCAATTTCTGCTCTACTTGTGGGGAAGTGACATTTGCCAACCAGAAGAAAAGTATCACTTCTCAAGTGAAGAAGGCTTATCATCTCTAGTTTGGATGCAAGGTTGGTGACCAAGACAAGCCTTGGGACCTACATATATGGTGTGTTACATGTACAACACAGCTTTCACAGTGGTTAAATGGCACAAGACCATCAATGCTGTTTGCAGTCCCCATGGTGTGGAGAGAGCCAAGCACCCACATAAAAGACTGTTACTTCTGCTTGGTTCCTCCTCTTTCCGGCAGAATAACAAAGCAAAAGATGTTGAGAATAGTCTACCCAAACATTCCATCTTCATTGAGACAAGTTCCGCATGGTGAGGGACTTCCTATGCCAGAACCTCCAGCAGAATTTTCTCTTGATTCATCTGATTAGGACAAGGGTGAGTTGACCTGTTCTTCTCCTGTTCCATCAGCATGCAGTGATCCAGATTTTCACTGTGATGCGTCATCAACCCCACACAGACTAACACAGGAAGAACTAAATTACCTGGTTTGTGATTTGGACTGATCCAAGAACAAGGCAGAATTGCTAGGATCAAGACTCCAACAATGGCAACATAGAAGATGTCACAATTACTTTCTATCGAAAGCGCCACCAGCAGTTGGAGCCTTTCTTCTGAAAGGAAAGTACTCTGGTATTCTGTTCTGATACTGAGGGCCTCATGAATGCCTTAGAAATCACTCAAGACCCACAAGAATGGAGACTGTTTCTAGACTCTTTGAAACTGAGTCTTAAGGCTGTGCTTTTGCACAATGGAAACCATCTTCCATCTATTCTATTCCTGAACAGCTGTATAAGAGACAAGCAAAGAAATCTAAGAAGTAGTCTATGACTTGATTTTTTTACAGGTATTAACCGTAGGCCTATTACTATTGGCATGCATTTTGTGATGTAAACATCCATTTATTGCAGATTCCAAAAAAAAAACTAGAGCCAAAATTAGAATTTGATTGTCATATTCATGTTGAACACATACAAATTGATAGAAAATGACTAATTTTATTTCAGTACATGACTTTTGTAAAAAATTTTTGACCAGTGTAATTAGTGATCTTATTTTATAGGAGCTTATAGATGTAGTTTAAGGACTTAGAATTTCTTCTAAGTGCAGTGGGAAAGAAACTGAATCTTTTTAAACTAAGGAGGGAAATAATTCAATTTGCTATGTAAGTAAGTATTGTTGGGCTACAAAGGAAATTGACCCCTACCTCTCTGGATTTTTCTAGGCTAGCAGATAATCAAGCAAGCGTCAGATGGATTGGTAAAAGAAAAAATTAAGGAGAAAAATAAAAGCTTAATAACATGTATACCTCTGGTATACATAGGAGAAACCCAATAAAACTGAGTAACTTGTCACATTTCTTCAGACACCGGTGGAGGGCAGAAAAGAGAAGGTCAGTTAAAAAGTTTCAGAAGGAAAGCACTAAACAAAGTTATGCAAATTTAAGTTCTGCCTTTCCCTCTGAAAGAGATAAGGAGATCATACCTTTCTGGAAGATTCCCTTATAGAGAGAAGCTTACAGGTAAATGCCTTTTTCAAAAGCATCCTCCACCCAGCCTTCAGAGCGTATCCCATGAAGTCAACCTTTTGCCAAAAAAAGATATATTTGAGGGTGGCAGATTTTTGCATCCTTAGAGTATGCTTTATCTACTCACTGTAAAATGGATTGGAAAGGAAGCAGGGAAATCCGTAAGAGTGCTGCTGTAATGCAGAGAAAAAGTGATGGGGACCTGGATGAGGGCCATGGCAATGGAACACATTGCTGGGGGTAGAATCCATAAATTTGGTGTTGTACTGGATATGTGTATGGTGATGTGACATAGGAATGTGTAACGAGGTGAGTGGTGCTGAGAAGGGAAGTCTGGGGAAATAATTGATTCTGGGAAGAATATCCTGATTTTAGTGTTCATTGAATGTCTATTATGCATGAGTCTACATGGAGATGCCCATGATGTCCAGTATATCATTGAGTATTATTCACCAGGTCAAGGTCTCTGCTAGAGATACTCATTCCGGAGGTCATTAGCATGCAAATGAATTTACAGTCCCTGGAGTAAGGGAGATCAGTTGGAGAGAAGGTAAAAAGAAAAGAGACAGAATTAGAGAGTCCAGAGGAACTCCACATTTAGAAATGTGAGGAAAGAAGAATGGCCCCAGAGGTGAGAGAAAGGGGAGAGAATGAGATATCACCGGAAACCAAGAAAAGAGAGTTTTAAATAAGGGGGGAATGTTGCTAGGAGGCCAAGAGGTCAAGTAACAGGACAGAAAAGTGCTAGTGGATTCAGCAACACGAAGACTGTTGACCTTGAGAAACAATTCAGAGCGATGGAAACAAAAGTCACACACGCTTGTTTGAAGAGTGAGTCAAGGATGAGAAATTAGCAACAATAATGTGGATAGCTCAGCAGAATTTTACTATGAAGGAGAGTAGAAAAATGAGGGGAGATGTGAAGTCAGGGATGGCATTTCCCCCCTTAACATAGGAGATAACGAAACAGATTTTTATGTTGATGAAACTCATCCAGGAGAAAAGAAATCAATGATACAGGAAGATGTAGCCAAAGTGCGAAGTTCTTTAAGCTTAGAAGAAATAGAATCCAAAGGGATGAGTCTTCATTAAATGCAGAGGCAGTTCCATAGGGTAATAGATGGCAAGAATAAAAACACTCTGTGTCAGAGATTTAAAATTGCACTGAGGAGGTGCTTCTACTCTGTCCACAGGGCATAGTGAGGTCCCCAGTTTGTGTCGGTGGTATAAATATCCAGTACCTAATGCTGGTTTGCTGTCAATAAGAAGCTTGAACTCAATAGTGACAGATGTGGTAGCAAGTGGTGGGGTCAACTTCCTCACACACCTAAGAACTAATAGGAATCAAGACTCTAGAAAAAGTCACTTAGGCAAGAGAAGGTATACTGATGAGCACTTTTTTCCTTTTATGTGCAAGAAAAAAATTGAAGATTTATCTTTTTTAATGTCTATGTACTAAATATGCAATGAAATATAACTTGAAACACATAAACATTCCCAGCAATTTAACCAACAGTATAAAAAATGTCAGCGCTCTAAATTACCAGCTCTGCAGTCTTTCCCAATCTTCCTGGTTATATAGATATAATTTTACATAGTTGTTATCATTGTATATGCATCATTTTGAGTTCTGCATATTTTACTCATTATTTTATATTGCCCTTTCCATATTTCTACATAGTTCTCATATTTGTCATTCTTAATAGCAATAAAATATTCCATTGCATTAATATAACAAAGTCTGCCTAAGTATTCCCTCACTGTTGGGCATCTGGATTGTTTCCCGTTTTTGTCTGTAATATATAGTTCAGCTATAAACATCTTTATACAAATAGGTTTTTTATTTCTTTTGAATTACATCCTTGGGCTATATTCCAAAACGTTGGGCTTTTGGGTCAAAGTACATGATAATTTTTATGGCTCTTACATTTGTTGCCAAATTTCTTTTCAGAATGATTTCACCAGGTTGCAGAAAAGCAACATGTTAAGAGTCTCTTCCCCCCTACCCCCAGATCCCGCAACAATGATTATTGCACTTTTTATTAATTTACTCTAATTAATGTAAGATCTTGCATTGTGGTTAAGTTTTAATCCTGTATACTATGAAAGGAATTGTACATTTTCCAGATGCTTAGTTTTACTCCTTTCCCTGTTCCAGTTTTGGTTCATGGCATGGTAGCCATTTTGCCTGAGATAGAGACCAGGAAGCCATTTTAGGTTTGCTCCTCTCCTTTGTTCACATACTCCATTAGTTATTGGGTTTTATTAGTTCTGACTTGTTAGTAACACTCATCCTCTCTTTTTCATTTTTATTTCAAACTTTAACATTTCCCTCCTAAATGATTTTTCCTGAAAGTCTCAGATTCTAATAATTTTCCCACAGAGATTTCTGGGTAGTTTTTAAGAAATGCAACATGTGATCAAATCACCCTTTCTTGAAATCAAAACTTTTTCACATTCACCCCGGCCTTTAGGGTCCACTGCCTGCCCACTTTTGCAGATAGGAAACGCAGGGACTCCTTTCCCCTCTCTGCACAGTCAGCTCGCTAGCTACATCAAAGTATAAATACATTTTAGAAGATACCATAGCCTGTTTACCTTTGCACCTTTTCACTTGTGTCATTTGTTTAGAATACTGCTTCTTCCTGGCTTTTTCTCTTTCCAATAGATCTTCTCTGACATTTTCAGGAAAGAGTTCTTATCTTTTCCTCTCTCCTTATGTGGTAATTTGTATATTTTTCTGCAATAGCACGTATCAAATTGTTTACATATCTGCCTCTTCTGATAGACTACAGATTAGGATCAGGATCTTGTGTGTGTTTTATTCATTCTGTAGCCTCAGAACTAGAAATACAGTAAGTGTCTTATAAATGTTTGTTGAATGAATATTATCTGTCTTGTTCAATATGGACTCTGAATTCATTTCACCTAAAAACAGATGTGTAAATATGGGTAACATTATAAATTAACATGCAAATGGTGTTTTCAACAAATTATGGCAGTTTATATAAGTCATAATTATCATAGTTTTATGGACCCAAACTAATTTTAATCTTCTTTACTTAGGAGTTATAGGACTAACTAGGAATATCTTCCAGTCAGGACATGAACTCCATGAGGACAGAGACTCTTCATATTTGTATCTTCAGGGATTAGGATGTTGCCTAGAATATGGAAAGTACTTAGTAAAGTGCTTGTTTTATTATTTTAATTTCTTCATTTGAGAGCTGGCTATTCTGGCTTTTGATTTTCATTTAAAAACATGAAGAATTTTTCTTTAGGGTTTTATGAGTTTCTTTTGTTTTTCTTTTGAAGATATTTATGCATCATCTATGTAATGACAATTCATTCTTGGACTGTTGCTCTACTTTCTACTTTGAAACATTTCTAAACTTTATTTTTATTGTAATTGTTTTGTCTACTTTCTTGTTGATAGCTTCTTACCTTACAGTTAGGAAGAAATAACCATTTCATTTTCATCTACCTTTTAAAAATGCTTTAATTTTCAATATTAGACTTTTAAACCTTATTTGGAATTTATTGCAATGTCTGCCAAAGGGTAAGGATTTAATGCATTTTTTTTCGGTTATGTGTCAGGGTCAAGAAAAAGTTATTCTTTGAAAACATATTTACTAAGGCTCCTTCTCAGATATTTAAGCCCTATGCAATGAGTGCCAAATTCACTCTTAGTAAATATTTATTGAACACCTATTTTGTGTTCAATTCTTGCATAAGTGCGGGCTATATATAGATGAAAAAAAGCCAAAGTTATTCTCATATATACTCTTGGAGCTTAGCAAGGGAGAGCCTTACTAAGTAATAAACCTTAAACAGTAAATAATAAAGAAAATTATTGCAAATTTTGTAAAATATTATGAAGGAAATGATTGGGATGCTTGGGAGTAGGGAACCAATTTAGAGAAGGTGATCAAAAAAGACATAATGAAGAACAAACTGTTTTAGCAAAGAACAAAAGAATGAGAAGAAACCAACTGTTTAGAGTGGAGAGAAGAAAGTTCAAGGTGAGGTTCTAGGTCATTGCTAGGTCATGGATTAGAAACAAGGTCAAGGCATTTGAGCAATAGAAAGATGGGCAGTATAATAAGCAAAAGAACAGTGGTAGGAGATGAGAATGCATAGATAGGCAACGACTAGGTGATTACTGGACATGTATACCATGGTAAAGAGGTTGTACGTTTTATTCTGTGACGATGGAAAGCCACTCCAGGGTTTTTGTCAGGACAGCAACAGTACTAGCTGTTTATTTATTGAACACCTGAGTCTACCATGTATCCCACAGTATACTGGTATACCAGGTAGCTGGTATCCTCTGAGTCTACCATGAAATAGGTTTCAAGGCACAACAGTAAGTGTTCAGAATTGCTCAGCATGGAGGCTGCTTCATTATGAGATAATAATGGATTGGGTTTAGGTAGTGGCTGAAGAAATATAGAGGAGTTAGGATGAAAGTGGCATGACTTGTTGATGGATATAGTGGTGAGGTTAGAGTGAGAGAATGGGAGAAATTAGTAAAAGATGACTTCCACTTTTTGGGCAGTTAACATCTCTGATGATGCTAACTAACTTCACTAAATGTAGCATCATTGCCTGCAGAAAAGGGAACTTTTCAAAAGAAGTGATACAGATTTATGCTCAAGAAATATCTCCAGAGTAACAAAAGATGGCTTTGGAATATATTAGGTATGCTTCAATTTCAGGATAGTGATCTGAGCACAAGCTCCATTTCCTCCTGGGACATCCAATTCCTATTAAAAATCTGTAAAGAGGAACTCTATACCAACAAACACACAAAAGGGGGGCATCCACAGATAAGAGATTTTTGGCAGATGTGTATAAGATGCAAACAGATGGCAGTATCCTGACAGCCTCAGCAGGGTAAGGAAGTGGCAACTCAGAGAATGTCGGCTCTGGGGAAAACAGTCAGTCTGCCTAGCAGACGGCTCCAAGTTGGGAGCAGATGGATGACCACGCCAGGGGGCTTATGTGAAAGTCTTCCCGCAGAGTAGCTACACCCAGAGTTCAACTCTCTCCCTCATCATTGTAGGTCCCCTGCCCTGCCCAAACTGATAAAGATTACTTGAGGATACCCAATCTCATAGGAGATCCAGAAACAATAAAGAAAAATGGGACTATAGGAAAGAATGAAAACTTCCCAACCTAAAAGAAAAGAACAGTTGACAGAAAATAGATGTTAGAAATGGAGAGGGTTAATAAGACATACGAAGGTATATATCCTCATACAATATCTACCATATGTAATATAGGAGTCAGGAAACATTGTCTAAACCATTGGAATATAAAGAGGTGGAGACAAGGAGGTCCAATAAACCAAGCACATACGGATAACTCTTTGTTACAGTGACTTATGAGAGTGTTTCCCGACACGTGTTCTGGAGAGTATAATTTCTGTAGGATATTAATGTTAGGTAAAGGGGGAAAAAAATAAGAGGTGCCGTGGGCAAGTAAGTTTGAGAAATACTGGGATACACAAATTTAAGGAAACACCAGCACCTTTAACATTCAGAATAGTTTACATTATGAATCTCCAGTAAGGGGGGATTCAATATGCAGAATTTCTTCAGTTCACTAGACCACAGAGTCTTATTTTCAGAAGACACCCTGAGGGACTAGTATTCCACTACAGGGTCAGACCACATTGATTGGGAACATGAGCCTTGCCTCAGGTGAGGGGTGCCACAGAGCAGACACGAATAAAAAAAAATCACAGTTTGGGGAACTCAGAGAACCTGGGCTTCTTCCTCAGCCCGTTCTGGTCTGCCTGCTTGCACTTTTGTCCTCTCCACTCTTCTCACCACTCAGTTGCCAGAAAAATCTTTTACAATCTTAATTCACATGACGTCAGTCACTTACTAGAGACTTTAATGACTTCATTGCTCTTTGAATCAAATGAAATCTCCTTATCATGTTCAACAAGATCGTGCAATGAATGAATTGGCCATCACCCAGCCCGTCATCCTTATCTTCTCGCACTTGAACCTTTCTGATTTCACTCACGGCCAAGTTTCTTGTACTTGGGAGTCTTCACATATGCTCTTACGGCATGAAGTGTTCTCTGTCTTGTACACGGCTGGTTTCTTCTCATGTATCACGGCCCTTTCTTGAGTAGCCAAGCTAAGTCATTCTCTGCCAACACATTGTTCTCTTCATATCATTCATCACAGTTTGTGACCTTGTATTTGTAACTCTGTATGTATTGTATTGCCTTTTCCACCACCACAGACCACATGATATATGGGGTATGTCAATGGTGTTTACAAACCAGAAATGGATGGTTGCCTTTTTATATCCAGTATTTCTATCTTTAATTGTATCCCATTACCAAACATTCTTCTAAGTGCCTAATGCTGATTTACAAACTTCACTTCTACTCGAAGCGTAGATAGCAATGAAAACTGCATGGGGTGGGTAAGGATGGAAACCTTACCATATTCCTAAAGAAGTTCCCATCATGAATTTTGTTTCCTAGGTATATTTTACTTGATGGGTCCCTTCTTCCATAAAGACATAATACACAGCCTTCTGAGTCAGTCCAGCAGGATAGGAGAAAATATTTGTGGTAGGAAGTGGCAGTACAGGCACTTTTGAACTACATGAGACCTAGCTAGGTCGTCTTCAGTATTATTCTGTCTCCCTAAAACTTTAGTATTCTCATCTGTAAAATGGGACTAAAGCAATGACTTTTTTCTTAGGCTTGTTATGAAGATAAATGAGAGAATGAATTTAAAATGTTTATAGGGCAGTTCCTGGCATGTGTTGACACTTAAAGGAAAATCAGACACAACTGATCAAAAGAACAGTGTATTTTAAAGATGAGAAGGCAGGTATTTTCCTAATTGCTCTCTCTTATATGACGAAGGCAGCCTTCTAAGCGGTTCAAAGGCTAGAGGGCAGGAACTAGAAGGATCAGCTGCAGTGTCACGTGAGTGTAACGGGGGTGATCCCAGCTCTACCTCCTCCCTGGGGCCGGCTTGCACCACATTCTTGTTGGAGTGGGGAGATGCACAGCTGGAGCCAATTTGGTGCACAACATAATTATCACAATGTTATTCCTAATAATTACTCTGTTTCATTTCAACTGTGAAAGAGTTATATGGTGACCAAAGTACAGGAAAAAAGAACAGTTTTCCCCTCTTAGTTCATAAGAAGAGACTTGCCATCTCTCTGCCTCTAGAGACCAAGCCTCCCAGCAGCTGCGCAGTGCTCATCAGCGAGGAAACACTGTCTACTGCACTGGTCTGCTCCCAGCTGAGACTTGTGTTAACAACTGCTAACTTCAAAACTTGCTTTCTGTTATGTTTTTCTTTTTTTTTTTTCCTGGAAAGGCCCTCTTTCCTGATTAGAGAAACAGCCTAATTTCTTACCCAAAACCCAAGGTTATCAGTTATTGGCATTAGTATGAAGGACGTTTCTCTCCTCTGAAGTTAGAAAGTTCAGATGGGAATTATAAAAGAACATTGGAGAAGGAGACTAAGGTCAGGAACTTAGCTTTGATGTAGATGGCCTTGGGAAACATTATTCCTCACTTCCTTCTTTTCTATTTCTTTCCTGCCTCCCCACTTCTACTTTCCTTACAAACCTTACTTTCTCTTCCAAGAATGGCCTGCTGTTATTGCTGAGTTTAGGTACTGCTCACAGCAGGATTTGTCAAGGTTCTGCATTAGAAGCACTTGGAGAGCTTCTTCAAAATGCAGCATGATTCCTGATCCAGACCTACTGAATTAAAAGTAGGGATGAAACCTATATTGGAATTTTGAACAGGGACCTTAAGGGATTCTTTGCACACAAAAGTATGAGAACCATTTCCCTGTAATACAGGTAGAGTAGGTTTTGTTATCTTTATTTTACACCTCAAAGAATAGAAATTCACAGATGTAAAATCATTTACCAAGTTCACACTCATTGAGAACCAACACTGTGCCAGACAGTAGTGCCCTTGCTCCTTTATGTATGGTATGACTCTTCATAACACCTTGGAGAGTAGATGCTATTCTCTCCACATGAAATGGTTCAGGGAGGTTCACAGCTTACCCAAGGTCACATGGGTAATGAACTGTGAGCCAGGTATTAAATCATATATCTGCCTTACTCCTGGACTCATGCTCTTTTTACTCTGTGGTATATGTTTTGTGAATTTTCATCTTTCCACCAAGCCACATGTTCTAGTATACTAGATAAAATATCTTTTCTCTCCCTGAGTTCCACAGTTTCTCTCTCATAGACTCAGCTTCATAGCCAGGGCTTGAATGTTCAGAAAGTTTCTCTGTGTAAAATTCACCGAGATATCTTGATGCATTGCCCACTAGGCTTCACAACCAGGGAAAATTTTATAAGGTCAGTTATATCCTTGTTGACTTAAATCCAGGTCATTGCCCTTCCTCGGCATCATTTTAGACTGTTCTGCAGCTGTCATAGCAGTCCCTTAACAAGCACCTTCCAGCTCCAACCAGAGCCTTCCACATGTGTTTCAGCATTTCTCTCATCCCCCAACTCCTCTGCTATTTATCTTCATTCTAAAGAAACAAATCTATTTTGTCCTTTATGTGTGGGTGCTCAATCACATCTGCCTCCATCTCGTTCCAGGCATTACCCTATAGCCTCCCTTTTTCCATTAGCAGCAAAGAGGCTTCACCTTGAGGACAGTTCCAGGTAATAGTGCCTGACTGTCTTTAGAAGGAACCTTAAGCCAATTCTGAGGTTAATGAAAGAATATTGTGATCTATTAGCATATCTCCCTGGGCTCAGGGCAATATCACACGTATTATAAGTTTGCCTCTCTGCTTGGCTAAGCAGGGCTTTAGGGTCAGTACTGGATGAATCCCAGCTCTGCAACTACTTACCGGGGTGATGTTGAGCACAGTTTTTTCATCCATAAAATGAAAGTGATAATCCCAATCTTGAAGAGTGGTGTAAACCACTTACTGAATGCCTTTCAGTCAGTCAAGGGTAGCTAACTTTTCCCCCTTCTTCATTCAGGATCCTCCTTAAATTAAACCTCATGGGTGTAATTTTATTGGAAAGAGAGATTGGTTGAAGAGTCTCTCCCATCTCAAGTGCCTGTGTATTAAAAGCTCTATAAATCTATCAAACTAAGGGAAATGTAAACTAGAAGGGAAGCCTATATAGAGAGGTGCACTAGCTCTTAAAATCAGTGAACTTGTAGGTAGCTATGCTCTGTCAGCTTTCTACACACACACACACACACACACACACACACACACACACACACAGAAACAGAGAGAGAGAAGGGGAAAGTGGTGGGGGCGGGGGGGAAAGAGGTGTGTGTGTCAGTGTTTCTTTTGTTTTATGTGACACCTAATTCAACTCAATACATGGTTAGCCATGGAAACTTTGGTGACTTTGGACAAATGGAAGACACCTAATTTACTGTAACTCAAGATGAATAACTTCTGCACAGTTTTTTCTGGATTTTTGTGTAGAGTGGCCTGCTAGCTGTATTCTTGTTGGTTGCATTCCTAGAAATTCTCCTTGTGAATCAAGAAGAAAGAGCAGGCTGCTGGGCTTTTACTGATATCTGTGCTCATTTACACACCCTGTTCCCTGTGAAGATCTATCCTCTTTCCTGGGAGCAAAATTCAGAATCCAGTTTTCAAGGCTGCACTCTGTGGTCCAGAAGTAGAAATCAAGCCCCAAAGACCCTGAATAAAGATGTGCCTTATTATAAAAGAGAGCTGTGATATGCCCTGGGAGAGAAGGCGCAGCAATATTTCAGATACGTCATATGTGCAGGTGGATAACAAAGGAAAGAAATTCTCCCAGATTTGGGGTCTCTTGGGGAAGGAAAGGAACTCTCACAACGAAAGGGGATATTTTGTTCTTTTCCATAGCAGCAGATTGAATCCAAAGGGAAAGATCCCCAAATGCTGAAATGTATGCCTGGCACTGGCTAGATTCCTTTGGTGCAGATCCCTGCCCCTGCCCTGTCTAATCCTTCCTGCATGACAGGACAGGCACCTCCTGCTCTCTGAAATAACCATCCAGGATTTCTGTCGTAATTCAGAGATAGAGACATTAAACCTTGGAAAACCAAGATAGTCGATTCTTGCCATTATTCACATTCTGGGTTATCTTTAGGTTGTACTTTCATAGACCTAAATCTAGGGATTAGACTGTAAGTGGATGGTTGAAAGTCCTTGGATAATTCCAGACCCTGAATGGAATTTCCCTTTCCCAGGGGTATTCCCCTCCTGACAGCACTGCTCGGTGTGCATGTTATTCCACCTCTAATATTACTGTTGTTGAGCACTCTGCAGCTGTGTTGAAGTTATTCATTTATGTGGTTTGGGCCAGTTTCTGAGAAACAGGCAGAACTAGAGAGCAGAAGAATCCATCAATGTTAGATTTGAACAAAGAAAATTATGATCTTTTGAGACTTGTCCTCTGTAGTGCCAGCAGAGACACAAAAACAGAGTATAGAAATGCTCTAGACACAGAATAGAGTCCTAATTTTCAAGGAAGGAGCAGGGGAGTGAGAAAATATACCCAGCCCCCATGCCCCCATTCATTGACTCTTCTATCTATTCCTTGGAGTTTTATCTAATGAATTTCCCTTAGGTGGTATTTCTGTGATTGGTTTCTTTTTCTAGGTTTTAAAAGATATTATTTAAAGACTTCTGAAAACAGATTATTCCCCCATTTAGATGAGTTTTTCACACTTCTCAAAGAACAGAAGTGTGTTCTGTCATCCTGGTAGTATTTGGAAATGCTTATTTTGTTTGACATTATTTGCAAACTAGATTTGTTCCTCAGAATAAGTGTAGAATGTTTCTATAAGCTTGAAGTTGGCTCCATCATTTTGCTGAAAGGGAAAGAGGAAGATTGTGACCTAAAGCAATTTTCCTATGAACACATACTTGATAATAGCACTTCCTCAAAGGTAGCTAAAACAACTTTTCTACTGCTTCAAAATATTACTAAAGTTAAGAGAGTATCGTTTGTTTGAAAAAATTAAATTCTGATGGAAATATTTCTAAAAATATCATGAAACTAATCTGTATTTTACTATTTTGACTTATTAGCAAGATAAGCTATAAGGTAAGGATATGACTTTAAATTTTTCCCCCACATAACTATAAGTCATATAGCCCCATTAAAAAAAAAAAACTGCTGCAGTTTTCCATGGACTAAATTCTTTTCTATGTAATAAATTCTTATATATAATTTAAAAAAACTCTCCTGTTCCATAGATATCCTTACTAATTCCTCATTTCTTTACTAATTCCTAAGATATCCTTACTAGTTCCTAGGAATGTTTTAATAATTGCAATTTTTATGGAATGTTTTAATATTATAGTAAATCAAATAAATGTCCCTTCATTATTCCAATTTTTCAAAATTTTCTTGGCTTATTCCAGATGAATGTTAGAATAATTTTATAAAGTTTCAAAAAAATACCTGCTGGAAATTTTTTAAATTAGAATTTCATTAAACCATAAATTAGTTTAGGACAAATAATTGATTTTCCTACCCAGGATCATGGTTAAGTCTTTTCTTATATTCAACTTTTAAACATTTCTGTGTAAACTACATAACTTCTCTATGTGCTTCCAGTATAATTCATATTTAATTATGGATTTTATACATTTCTTTGAGGGATAGGGTGTAATGGTGTGGGGAGAAAATACAGTATTAGCATTACTTCAGATGTTCCTAACTCTAGTTTCCTTTTCATTTATAAGACTACTTTCAATGATGGAAGGTTATAGAAGGACTTAATTATCCATCTATGGGAGGACAATTATTCAATGCATATGAAGATTTCCAGATTATAGTACCATAAAGAACCAGTTTCCAACTTCTAACACATGAAATTAGATGTGTTGTTAATTACCTGCCCGGAGCTTTCTGTCCAAGTAGGATTTTTTTCCCTACCTATTTTCCTGTGACTACATAGTTGGTATGATCAATGACTCTTTACTTCACATTCTTTGTGGCATATTCAGGAGACTAGAATATGTTCATTTATATCAGCATCAAAAGTCCGCTCCTGGGTTGCCCACCTTAGGCAATGGCATATGCCCCCCAGGGAAACTCACCCCTGTCCTCCTGAGCACTGCACAGTGTTCTTGGTTGTGTCTGTTTTCATGCTGACATTTCAAAGCCTCTGGTTTCACTGCAGTCACCTCCCGCACCAGTACCTTTTCCCTTGACCATAGCCAGAATATTGTTCTTAAAACTCAAACCTCATCCTGACACTTCTTCACTTGCTGGAAGTCAGGATCAATCCAACAAATATTCACAAAGGTAGAGCTAACTGTGTTTCACAATATTATATTGGGTGCTAGTCATACAGAGGTAACTGGACCTGAGCTTGTACAAGGTACAAGGCCAGACTTGTTAGCATCGCAGGCAAGCAACTAGTAGTCAGAACAGTCTGAACTCCCTTACCTGTCTGCAGACACCTAGCATCTGGACTCCTGAGAACACACTCACCTTTGTGCCCCCTTTTGGCTCATGCTGGTCATCTCCTTCTGTCCTTCATAGCAAAACCCCGCCCTTCTTTCAGTGCCAGATGCAACATCACATACAACATGAAGCTTTTCTCTGACAACTCAGAAGGCGGGCCTTCCTTGCCAGCTCCCCCAACAATGGGTTTGCCACACTGGTGCAACACAGAGAAACTCTGGTGGCCCCATTCAAGCAAGTGGCCAGTACTGGCCCATTTCCTGTAGCCTTGCTTCTTTGGGTGGTGCAGGGTAGTCCTGGGGAGGAAAAGGCAAAGCCATGCAGACAAGAGCCTCTTCCCCTCCTCCTTTTCCTTCTCTTCTTCCCCCTTCTTACCTGTCCTTTCTCCTCCCTTTTCTCTTTCCCTTCCTGTTCCCTTCCTCTCCCTTCTCTCCTTCCTCTTCCTCTTCTTTTATAAACCAAATTGGATTTCCCTCTGCTTTTCAGAAAGAACCCTGAGGTTTTTAAAAAAATATTGCCTTGTCATCCTTGAGAGATGTTATCATTTATCTGTCTCCTCATAGAGTTCAGAGTCCTTGAAGACTAGGGAATGGAACAGATACATTTTGATCATAGAGAAAGTGATAAGGGAGGCAGCAGGCACGACTTGAGAAGACAGTTACAGATCGAATACTGCATTGGTGTCTTGGTTTCCAGATGATGAAGGATGTGTGGAGAACTGAGTTGTGTGATTGTCCTTGCTTCTGAACAGTTTGACTTCCAGTAGCTATGGGAAGGCAGACTGTGACTGTGGACCCTTGAAGAGAACGTGACCAGCTCGGACTGATGTGTGTCTAAGCTTATTTTACTTTAGCCCTAGCCATATGGTTTACCTTAAGTGGTTCCTTTAAGTTTGTATCTTTGTTCTTTCTGTTCCCTACAGATTCATGAAGGTGGCAGGAAGCACAGTGGATGCAGTTACCTGGCAACAGTAGGTATTCACCATTTTTCCTCTTATTATTAGCCGCTGTGAAGTGAGAGATGATTAGTTGTCACCAGGTTTATAGCTGACATCTAAGAAGCTATCCTTTATCCTCTAAGAAAAAAGTTAAAACTAAACTCCAAAGCTATACCTGTGATGCAGCCCGTAGCATAGTAAAATAATTTTGTTTTGTTCTTTAAAAAAAAACAACCACAACAAACCTCACGCATTTTGGTGACTCAGCTGTTATGCACACTATTAAATTAATCTGTCATCAGTGACCAGGTAATGGGAATCTGAACATGTCACCATTTCCTCATGGCCTTCTTCTCTGGGAATAATTTCTCCTTGTTTAAGAGGGGAAATAATTTTAATTACTCAATATATCATGTGTTATTTTAATGGCACTGGTCTTAATTAATGCCAAGAGAGTCACTAAGATGAAGCAGGTTAAAAAAAAAAGGGGGAGAAAAAGAAAGAATGTGAAGAGAATGAAACAGCTTCAAAAGAGGGAGTAACCCTGACATCCGCAGAGGCTTTCAATGCCAGTATCTGTACCTATGGGTAGCCCAACTTATAATTACCTGATAAATAAATTTAAATTTTAAGCCTCCTTATGGTATTTGTCCTGGAATGTCCATCCTTTCACAGTGTCTTACCAGTTTTACACAGGAACCCTGCCCTTCTTTGCGAGAAATCTATCCCTCCCCTTCTTCCAAATCATCTTCTATCTATTGTGGTCCTTAGAGCTCAGGTCTGAATTCCCATCCTGGGCCTTCATAGCTGTCCACTCTGTCATATTTCTCAGGTACTCATCTACCTGCCTGCCTAGCACAGTTATTCTCCTCTGTTCTGTGTAAGTGGGCTCCAGTATCCCTTGCCTATTCATGACATGTGTGAAAGAAAGAGAAGGAAGGAATTCCTTATTACATATCCCCAAAAGACTTTTGGTTTGCTGGCAATTAATAACTTCAATCATAATGGAAACTATTTTAGTCTACGTTTATATTCTTTTTTTTTTAAAGATTTATTTATGTATGCATGCAAGCTGGGGTACAGGCCAGAAGCGTGGGGTGGCGAGAGGGTTCACCAGAGACAGAGTGGGGAGCAGAACAGGCAGATCAGAAATACACTGCTGAGGGGAGCAGCGGGCGAGGCAGGAGAGGTCTGCTGTGCCATGTGCCATGTGGAAACCCACTGTGCCACCAGGGAGGCCCCTACATTTATATTCTTAACATCTCTAAACAATAAGTTCCAAATGTTTACAGAATTTCTTACCCTCCTTCAACTTGTTTTCTAGAGTTGTGGATTGAGGTGGTCTGAGGATTATGCCATTCCCTTGTGGAAGACTCCTCAGTCTTTTCACATGTAGATGAAAACCAAACACTCTATACTCTACTCTCTAAGGCTTTTAGAGTTTTGCCACCTTCTGATTGCATCTATTGCCACTATGCCCTTACTCATTGTTTCACCACACAGGTGTTGAAAGAGTCTTAGAAGGTTCATGCAATGTATGCCTCAGGCTCTTTGTATGCGCTGTTCCCTCTGCCTGGAATGTTGATCCCCCACTTATTGGGTGGAGGGTTTCTCATCTCGTAAGACTCAGCTTACATGCCATCTTCTTCAAGAGACCTACCCTGTGATCCTAAAAATGTCTCCCACTTGAAACTCTGTCTAAGCTCTTTTTTCATAGTCTTATTGTACTTAAAATTACTTCTTCACATAACTTGTCTTCATAGTTTGTGTATTTTTCTCTTTAGCCAAAATAGTACTTATTCAACAAGTGTTGATGCAAGCAATTGTTTTATTGGATTTACTCTGGGGGAATAACAATGATAGTAATAACGAGGCAGGAATTGTTGCAAATTTCTGCATGCTTTATCATATCTGGTTCTCACAAGGACCAATGTGATAGAGACTGTATCTCTATTTTCCTACAACTTGGAAAAAGTTGAAAAAATACATTCTAATGGAAAAATTCAATCTTTTTTAGCATCCTCACCAGAGGCTACTTGGATATTGTATCATAGAGTGTGAAGTCTGAAGAATTTATAGTGTTTATAGGGAAAAGTAAAGAGATCAGTAGACAAATATTATTAGTAGTAAAGAATGTATGATTTTCTCAATTATCAAGGCTGATGGAGGAATCAGGGAAAGTTTTTCCTCCCTGTTCACTTTCCATAGTGCAAATGGAATGAAGTAAGCCTAGTGTTTTCTTTTTTTATTATGAAGAAACTCTTTTTAAATAACTATATTTTGTTTATTAACCACCTTAAAAATATTGACCTTCTTTCAGATAAATATCATGTGTTTACAACTATTCCAAAAATACCTCTTAAAGCAAGCAAGGGCTTGTGTTTCTTTTGGCCCCAGAATCAGCACTCATTTGGGGACAACAAGTAGCACCTGGAATCTACCATCTATCCCTTCCAGCCATAGTTTTCACTAAGACTTGGAATAACTGTGGAACAAACCCAGTAAATCCTGGCCAGAAGGACTCAATGAAAATTAAAGCCAAATGTCATGTTTCTCCAATCCTGAGAAATACTGAGGTGAAAATTTTTTAATAATGTAAAGGAAATCAGGAATCATCATCAGGAACAAAAAAGAACTGACATAGACTTTGTCAATATATATCTGTACGTAGGTGGCCAAGAGAATCACTTCACTAATGAAATGTTGTGCTACTCAGAGTCTGAAGTCATGAATAAACAAATCTATATAGTTAGATTACTTTGATTTGGAAGTTCATGTTCTTGGATTCTGAGACTCAGAATCATGACTTCGTGATTGGACCAACCTACCAGCCCACGCAGCATGCAGAAAACCTAGCAAGAGTTAGTGAAATGAAGTTCTAGTTACAGAAATGCTGGAGTAGATTCTATCAGATTTTAATGATAAATATGAACAATAACAGGTAGGTAGGTGGGTAGGTAGGTAGATAAGACACATAGGTACATACATACACACACACACACATACTCATTGACACAAGAGTGACCAAAAGGAGGCAAAAATAGAGGAAGTTATTCAACCCTTAAAAAATGTAGATGATACTACTGAGATCCGCTTTTATATGTACGTACTATGTATGTACATATACATGTACACATACATGTACATATACATACATGCTGTGTTTACTCAGCAGTCCATATGCAGCTTGAGTTGGCTGACATTCAAACAGAAATACATGATCATATTGACTAGACATGGTAGGAGGAGTTGGAGACTATGAATTTCAGAAAGAAGGAACTATGGGGCAAGACACCATTATGTATATAAAATTCAGTCAGGTCTTTGCCTGATCTATGAAATCTGCATATTCAAAGGATACTCTCAAGAAACTGGTATAAAACAATAGCCAGATGCCTAAAACAATTGAATTGACATTTCAGTTACTTCTGAAATGTCAGAAGGACAGAGGTTGGAATTTGAATCTCATAATTTAGAGGGACTTAATAAACAGCTGTGCTTTCCTTGAAAACGAAAAGAATTATGTTTCAGTAGTGCAGTCTGTGTACTAAAAGTAAAGATTTGCCTCAAGATTAGTGTATAATCAAAACAAACTCACTCTAACAAAGTATAGACTGAAGCTTCCACAGGAACATGGTAATTAGCCATTCATCCAACTTCCTCCTAGATCCAAACCAACATTCTTCATTCTCCATAATATATCATTCATACTTTCTAGTATACAATTAAAAAAATTACTAGACATACAAAGAAACAGGAAAATGTGACCCATGGCCAAGAAAATGAGCAAAAATAGCAACAATGAGAAGACCCAAATATTAGAATTAATTGACAAGGATTTTAAAGTAGCTATTACAGCTATTCAAATAATGAAGGGTGTAATGTCCATATTGATTAAATACATGGGGAAATATAAGCAGTGAAAGGAAACTATATTTTTAAAAACAGAACCAAATTAAATTCTTAAAGCACAAAAAGGAATTACTAAAATGAAAAACTCAGTAATGGGCTTAATAAGAGATTGGAAACTAGGGAAGAAAGGGTTTGTAAAGCTGCATACAGATCAATAGAAATGATACAGTTAATGAACAGAGAAACAAAAATTGGGCAGAAAGTGGTTAAAGTTTTAGCAACTTCATTGGCAATATCGTGAAGTCAAACATCTGTATTAATTAGAGACCAAGAATATGAGAGAGACAGAATGGGGTGAAATATCTTCAAAGAAACCAGAATTGAACTTCTCCCAAATTTGGTGAAAAATATCTTCAAGATTTTCAGACAAAAGTGACACTTTACATGCAGAGAACAAGATACAAATGATGTCTGACATGACATCAGAAACAATGAAGGAGAGATGACAATGGAACAATGTCTTTGAAATAGCAGAGGGGAAAAGTCAAACCATAATTCTATAGCCAGAAGAATTCTTTTAAAATGAAAGTCAAGTAAAATTGCTTTTGATAAATGAGAGTTAGTAGACCTGGCTGTAAGAAATACTTAAAAGGGTTTTCAGACAGAAAGGCAGAGCCATTTGAAGGAGATCTTAAATTCAAATAATAATGAAAAGCATTGAAAGTTGTAATTGGTGGATAAGTAAAAAGACTACTTTTTCTCTTGATTTCTTTAAAAAGCAACTGGGACTGATGCAAAAATATAACATTGTATTTTGAAATGATTATGAAGATACATTTTATCAAAATTTGTGGGATTCAGCAAAAACAGAGATTAGAGGAATATTTGTAGTACAAGATGCATAGATCAGAAAAGAAGAAACTCAGAAAAAAACAATGCCCAATTTAAATAAAATGAAGAGAGCAACAAAGAGAAAAGCAGGAACTTAACAAAACAACAAATAGACAAGAAGTAGGAAAAAAGTGCCAACACCAAAAATGTTTCTCTGAATAGATCACAAATTTACAAAGCTGCTGAGAGGAGAAGAAAGAAAGAACATCAGTTGCCAGGATTGGGAATGAAAAAGGGGTTTTCATCTAGATCCCGAAGACATTAAAGTTGTCTTATTAGGCAACATTCTAAACAATTTTATTCCAATACATCTGACAACGGAAGTGGACAAATTCCTTGAAAAATACAATTTACCAAAACATGACACAAATTAAAAAATTTTAATATCCCTATATATCCAGTTCATTTTTGGAAAATCTGGCAATTTCCTTCATAATTAAATATGTACATATCTTATGACAAAGCAATTCTGCTGCTAGGTGTTTACCTAAAGAAAATGAAAACATATGCCACCACAAAATACAAGAATGTTCTTAGCAGTTTTATTAATAGTAGGCAAAAAAACCTGGAAACAATTCAGGTGCCCATCAGCAACAGAACAGATTAAACAGAGTGGTGTATATTTTCTTACAAAAGAATACACTGGGTAAAATAAAAGAACAAACTAATAATACACTTTAAAACGTGGATGAATCTCAAAATCATTATGCCAGGTGAAAAAAAAAGCCTCATACAAAAAGCACATATGTATTTATTTCAATTAAATTGATTTCTTGAATAGATTTTTACAATTAAAACATTTATTACCTCTGTGGATATAGGCAGAGGGGGAGGGATATGGATTGAGAGGGAATGGAGCATGAGAGAATTTTCTGGGGTGATTGTAATATTCTACATCTTGATAGGGATTTGGGTTACACAGGAGTATGCACTTGGCAAAATCCATCAAATGATACTTATGATTTATGCATTTAATTATATGTATAAATTAACTTAGCTTTTACTTAAGGAAAAAAAATCAGAAAACAGTTACTGAACTCTAGTTAACGGCATGCCTGATGAAGTGAATGTTTGGGGTGATGTATACCAAAGTCTGCAACCTTCTCTGATATGCCTGAAAACATAAAACGAATCATTGGTGGATAGAGGGATAGAGATCAATAATGCGATAAGCGAGTTTAGTAAAATGTTAATTGTGGAACCTGATGGTAAATATATGATATTCACTATACATTTCGTCCTTCTTGTCTCTATTTCAGATTTTTCATAATAAAATACTGGGGGAAAGTCTAAATTGTACACCTAAATATTGTTATCTATTACGAAATGTTTTGTTGTGAAAATATTCATGAAAAGCATAATAAATAGGAAAATGCTTTGAAGTGAATTAAGAAGTATAAAATACACAAACCAAACCTCAATAATAAAAAATGCACATGAAAAGAAAAGACGCTAATAGATTAAAGGTGTTATTCTTTAGATGTAGGAAGTACAGGACTCTTCTCGTTTTTATTTTTTTCTAATTTTCAGGTTTTCTGTAGGAGCACAGAATGCATTTTTGCTTACAATAGAAACCGTCTCCACCTTTCCACCCCCTGTGCCCCATCTTGAGACGATCTTCATAGCTTTAGCCACCTCTTCTGATGCCTGTTTCCATGTACCAGTCTGATGCTGCTACTTCCTGTTTCATTCCCATCCACATATTAGCTGTTAATTTCCTACTAGGATTGGGGAGCATTCATCCTTCTCTAACTTCTCACACCCTGACACATACCATTTTATTTCTTAAGTGTTGGTTACATCAGAATTCACGCTCACATTTTTATCATGACGTAACTGTGATTCTTAACAGACAATGTGGTGTACTAGAATTACATTTTCTTTCTTTCACAACTTTTGGTTTGATTCAATAGGTCTTCTTTTATTTGCCTAGTTTCCTGTTATTCCAGCCCTTGTTCATCCCCACCCTTTACCTGAGGCGAGGTTCTCTTCCTGTGTCAGCTGAGGGCCCAGGTAGCCACCAGTGTAACCCATTCTTGGGGGTGCTCCTCAGCATCCCTCCCCTGCTCCCATCTGGACTGGTTGTTCTTCCTGCTTCCTGCACAGCTGTTGTCCTGGGATCTCCCTTGACCGTCATCCTGGGGATTCCTTTTGACTCTCTTGTTTGTTGGATCCATGCCTTTTTTTGAGGTTTACTCCCTCATTTTGGTGGAACGACTTTTTCTTCCAGGAACTTCCTGAGGAAAGATAAATGAGAGGTAAACATGTTGAGATCTTGTATTAGAATTTGATTTATATTTTGTTTTGTTTTTTTAAAGATTTATTTATTTATACAAGCTGGGGTACAGGCCAGAGGTGTGGGGCGGCGAGAGGATTCACCAGAGATGGAGTGGGGAGCAGAACAGGCAGATCAGAAATACACTGCTGAGGGGAGCAGCAGGCGAGGCAGGAGAGAGAGGTCTGCTGCACCATGTGGGATTCTCCCCTGCTGGGCGTAGAACCCGCATCGCTGATAGCTCCACAGCGCAGCGCTTAACCGCTGCGCCACCAGGGAGGCCCTTGATTTATATTTTGGATCCATATAGATTTCCATCAGATTTTGATGCTTCAGCTCCATTTTATTTTTCTTTCCTCATAACTATTGAGAAATCGGGTGCCTTTATGATTTCCAATCCTTTCATTTCTCCTGCTTATAAGAACTCCCTCTCCCAGTGAACTCTTAGGTGGCTCTTTACATTCTGCTTCCTAGGTGTGTTATGGATCTTCTCAATCTATAATTTATGCCCTGTAGTTATGGAAATTTCATGGCATTTTTCTTGATAATTTCCTGTTTATTTTTTGTGCTCTCCCTTTCTGAAACTTCTACTAGTTCAGATATTGGAACTTCTCAAGTGAGTACGTACACACACACACACACACACACACACACACACACACACCATTCTCTTCCTTGTTTTTTCTCCTGTTGTCATAAATCTCTTTAATCATCTAAATTTTCTGTTTGAAGATTTCATTTGTTATCATATTTTAGATTTCCAAAAGCTCTTTTGATCCCTCAAAGCTTCCTTTGTATTGTTTCTTTCCTTGTTTCTAGATGCAGTAGTTTTTATTTTCTCTTTGTGGATACCAATTTTAGTTGTGTTTGTTTATTTTCTTCTCCCCTTATCCCTCCCTCCCTACTTCCCTCCCTCCCTTCCATTCTTTCACCAATAGTTTTTATGGTTTCTGCATTAAACTTACCCTCTATGTTCGTCCCTTCGCCATTTATTTTGATTTCTCTCTTTCACATTAAAGATTTTCTTCAAATGTCAATTGATCCTTGGATCTCTACTCCTTTTTAAAAGAGACACATAAAAAGCTGATAAATATTATTTGTTCATGGGCATTTCTTCTCAGCTAGTGGGGAGTCTATGTAGAGTGGCCTGTCTGGGTTATTACATTAGGGGGCTCCTACATGTCTGTGTCTGTTGTTCTTATCTCTTGGGCCTTACAGCTTTTCTGGAGAAGAATTCTTTCCTTTCCTAATTTGAAAGTATAAATCTGCTGACATCCTCAATCTGAGGAAAGGGACTGAATATCTCCTTTTTTGGATTATATGTGACCTATCGCCTCAGCTATACTTGGTCCCAACTCTAGCTCAACCTCTACTGTTCTGCTTGTTAGAAATTGGGCAGTTTCTCAGCTGTGGAAGGTGGGGGTCCTCCAAGGTCTTTGTCTCAAGACCCTTTCACTCTTGAAAAATATTGAGAGCTCCAAAAAACTTTTATGTATGTGGATCATATCTTTGGATACTATATTACAATTTAAAAAGAAATTAAAAACCATTTATTTCAAGATAATAAACCCATTATACTTTAACATAAGTAATGTATTTTTATAAAAAGTAACTACATTTTACAAAATTAAAAAAATAGTGGGAAGAGTACCATTATTTTATAATCTTATAAATTAATACATAGCTGAATTGAAAATATGTGGATTCTTGTGTCTTCATGTTCTATGGAAATTTGTTGTTTTTGCTTAATAATGTGTGGAAAAATTGGCCTCGGAGAGATAGGTAGTCAGATATGTGAGGGGCATTTGACTAGCCTTTCTCAGATAATTGTGGTTCTTCTCAGATACTGTACCAAAACTTTTTTTTTTTAAAGATTTATTTATCTATGCATACAAGCTGGGTACCAGGCCAGAGGCGTGGGGTGGCGAGGTTCACCAGAGACAGAGTAGGGAGCAGAACAGGCAGATCGATGGAAATACACTGCTGAGGGGAGCAGCAGGTGAGGCAGGAGAGGTCTGCCGGGCCATGTGGGAATCTCCCTGGCCTGGCTTCGAACCCGTGTCGCCGCTGCCAACAACTCCACAGTGCAGCGCTTAACCGCTGTGCCACCAGGGAGGCCCTGTACCAAAACTTAACAGGTGATAGGATCTTAAAGGTTAGTTGCAATGCATTATATAAAGCTATATCAATAAACTCTTTATACTCTGATGTATTAAAATCTGTTGGTTGCCTCGTTTACGTGTGCGAGACTTTGGAGAATCATGCACTATCATTTGCAAAATACTGTTTTACTGAGTTGTGAGCTATGCAGGTCTTCATCACAAAATATCAAAAAAGCACATTTTTTAATATCTCTCAAATACTAAGACATCTTTAAGTTTGGGGAAGCTTACAAGCTCACGGTTGGCATATAAATATATATATTCTAAAATTGCAATTTTCACTGAACATTTCAAAATTTATAATCCACATCAAATTATGTCAGTTGTTTTCCTTGAAATAGTAGACTTACTTTGTTCATGTTTGAGAAAAATGCCTTCCAGATAGGCAAGTCCGAATAACCATAATTTGTCAGTTGTTTTTTCAAATAAAAATGTTGTTCCATGAAAAAAAAATTGACCATTTCAGTTTGTAACTCATCATGCAAATGTTTGTTCCTCAACACAAATGTGATCCTGTGCTGGAGAGGTGAAGACTTTTATGTAGAGTTTCCTTATACAGAGTATTTCTAAAAATGTATGAGGGATTGTTGTTTAATAAAATTAATAGTTTTTACTACCTTAACAAGGGAATTCTGGCATTTTTGTTTCATTGCCACTATGACAGCTACCACCAGGTGTTTCTGATTTGACCTGTACTAAGCAGCCAGGGGTCTTATCACAATTGCTTTTGTACCGTGAGTCTAAATGTCAATAATTTTTTCAGTTCAACCATGACAGTCAAATAAATTATTTAATACTATCTGCATGTTATCACCACTTGTATTTAGTGCCATTCACATAAAAGATCTTTATCATTGATTAGTTAATGCCAATGTTGGATGAATGTAAGAAAAAAGCTACATTAGTAAATGTATACAGATGTAAACATCCTGAGATATTAGCTTTATCTTTATGTTTGTAGCTAAGTCTTTAATTTACTGTACTGTTGGGAAGTGGCTCTGGGCTGGTTTCCTTTGTTAAATTTTCTTGATGTTTTATCCAGCACGTATTCACCACAGTTGAGCTTTTGTCAGCCTCTCAGCTGATTTCTTGTGCAGATTTCTACCCAATTCAGCATGATAAATTCCTCTCTCAGAAGCTTTTCTAAATTAGGATTTTTAAAATATTTATTTATTTATTTATTTTGTAGAAAAACTGGGGTGTAGGCCAGAGGTGTTGGGTGTGAGAGAATTCAGAGACAGAGTGGGGAGCAGAACAGGCGGATCTACTGAAATACACTGCTGAGGGGAGCAGCAGGGAGACAGGAGAGGTCTGCTGCACCATGTGGGTTGTCTCCTTACCTGGGGATGGAACTCAGGTTGCAGTGGTGATAGTGCTGAGACTTAACCTCTAGGCCACCGGGAAGGAGCCTAAATTTAGAATTTTTTTAAGTTTTCAAAATAGTTCTGTTACACAAGACAACAAGATGTTTTTATTTCAATGTAGACAAGAGAAAAACATTAGGATAAATAAATTGATAAGTCATTATAATAAATATATAATAATTATAAACAATTACATTAATAATATACTAAATGTATGATTGTGGGGTTACACATAAAATAGTAGGTGTTATAAAAAATTGCAGTAAGACACAGTAAAAGTGTTGAGAACAAGTGGAGTTGACTTTTAAAAACACAGATATTTATATCCTAAAACCAATACTTGAAAAATCTAAAATATAAGTATATACTTCATTAATTGTCAGAATTCTGACATTGTTGCTTGCTATATAGACTCTGGGAAATCCCACTGGACACTTGTGAGAGAATGAGAATAAAACCAAGTAACTATCACTTTCATAATAGAATTATTTGAATCCCAGGGACCCTGCAAGGGTATTGGGGACTCCTAGGTTTCCCCATTCTACTAACCGCTAATTGAGAGTGAAGGATCTAAGTTGGATCTAAGTTGCTTCTCAATTCTCCTGTTTTAATCCACCACCTCCACCAATTCTTCAAGTCATCTGGTGCCTCCTGAGAGTTTCTGGAGTTCCACAGCAAGAAGCAGCCTGCTTTTAGGTGTGCCTTAAAGAATTCACAGGTATAGAGATCAGCTTTCTCTGGCCAGCAAGTCAGTTATCACTCCTATCACATCCTTTGGTTTTCTCTAATATCATTACTAGATTGTGTTGTATTGTTTTCCTGTCCTTCTAGACCTTGTGAGTTAGTCTCCCCCACTTTTTGGTCCATTACCATTGTTTTACAGGACTTTTAGAAAGGAACTTTAGCAAATACCTGTATTTGAATCACCATATCTAACCAAAAATCCTGCTGTTTTGCTTTTTTCCCCCTAGTTTTATTTTAATAACACAAAATTTAAAAATTTTAACAAGACAAAATCTATTTATATTTTAAAGATTTATTTATTTATGCATACAAGAATTGGGGTGTAGGCCAGAGGTGTGGGGTGTTGAGAGGATTCACCAGAGACAGAACAGGTGGATCTACTGAAGTACACTGCTGAGGGGAGCAGCAGGCAAGACAGGAGAGGTCTGCCGTGCCTTGTGGGAAGCTCCCTGGCCAGGGATCGAACTCGTGCTGCAGTGGCTGCGATTAGCTTCATAGTGCTGAGACTTAACGTATTGTGCCACCAAGAGGCCCAATAAGACAAAATTTAAAAATTAATTAAAAAAAAATAAAGTCCATTTTTATATTTATCAAGTTAGGCAAGCTCAGGGATTCCAATGCCCAGACCCCACAGGAGTTCAAAAGAATTTTAAAAAGTCTAAGACTGATGGACCAGAGGTCAGTACTTATAAGAAGTTCATTAGGTGAATCTGGTGTTTGGCAAGGATTGAAACTATTGTCATGGAGCTTCCAGAGTGAGCGTCAGTAGCCCCTGAGGACTTCAACTCTAGAACACACCAGCAGCTGTATCACCTGGGAACTTGGTGAAAAATGCAAGTTCTCAAGCCCCATCCTAGCCCCCTGCGGCAAAACCCAACAGTATCTGGGCTGCTACATCCTCAGGTGACTCTGATGTACTCTAAGGCATGAGAGCCCACCATGGAGATGACTGCCTGGACAAGGCTTCTAAGAAAACAGCCATCACTGTATTTTTTGGCATAAAACTTTCTCAGTAGTTGCTTTTCTGACATGTGGGTGGGGGGAAAGATGTAAGAAAAATTGTCTTGGAAATTAATTTTTAGAAAATTCCTGTCTCTTGCAGTCAGAGCCAGAGCTTCAGATATCTAATTTTCAGTGAGTTTTTCTCTTACATAGAAGTCAGCACTTTTTCTCTTAGTCTGTACTTATGTACATCATTCCTTCCTTCTGCTGTTCCAGAAAAAAATGTCATGAGTATACTATAGCTATAGGCTTAAAGAGATCAATTTTTAAAGATCAGTTTTATAAATTAGATTTTCAGCTATATTTTAAAGCATAAAAATGAGCACTTTTTAAAAGTCTTTGGAAGAACAACTATGGATTTGCCCACAATATAAGTAAATGTGAGCAAAATGGCTCTGAGAATAGCATCTATTGAAAATTCATGAACATTTCCAGAGGTAATGGGACATTAGAATGACTTGTTAGGCAAAGATTCTGCTTAAAAGGAAAAACAGAAGGAATCCATCACATAGATACTCAATTTCAGAGAAAAAGAGTGCTAACAAAATGTAGAACCTATTTAGAAAAAAGTTGGGAGAAGATTCAACAATGTAAACAATTCACAAGCATCCTAAAACTTACTTAGAGCACTATTTTGTAAGCAAAAACACCTGAAGAGTTGTACATTATGGTTTGGTCAAAAGACAAGGGCTTCGAAGTCAAACAGGTCTGCACAGAATCCCCCTTAACTGTAAGTGGCTTTGGGGAGAAAGTAAATCCTCCTGTACAAATCTATGTTGAAGACTAAATGAGTTAATGCATGAAAAGTACTTTGCATGGAGTATACAAAATAGTGAGCCCTCACAAAATGTGAGTTCCCTCCTCCTCCCCTCTGTCTTTCTACTATCGCGCCTAATCTCTCTCACTATGCAAGTGTCTCACTCTAGAATATACAGATGTTAGTGGATATTCTCTTACTGAGCATTTTTATAGACTGTAGTTGCTTCAAGTTTTTTTTGCTTGTGATTTTTTTAGTCAAAGGAGGAAAATGGGTGGCTCTGTAAGGTAACCCTATTATATTTTATTTATTAATTCATTAACAAATATTTATTGTGCACCTATAATGTTTAGGCACTGTGCTAGATGTTATGGATAGTCTAGGTACCAAAAAAATAAAAAAGACCCTTCCCCCTGGGGAGCTCAGTAAGCTTCTCATGAGCAAAGAGTTTATCCTTCTAGAGACAACTTCACAAGCCATGCTTGTTCTCCTTCCGTGAGAGAAGATAGAAAAAGAGGTGCTCCTGATAGAGGCACTAAGGACCACTATAGGAAGAAAATCCTTGTAGCTCAGAAAGAGCTACACCCAGACAAATAGAGGACTTCAAAAGAAAAGGATAAGGAGGGAAGGGGACCATGAATAAGATATGAACTAGACTGCAAAAGAAGAGGAGAAAGGAAGAGAGAGAAAAAGAACTTTCTAAAAGCAAGTTGAAGAATCAGAGAACTCTGTTGTAAGGAAGACAAGTCTGTGCACATGCACCCCTGTAAGTGCATAGATGCATCTTATTTTAATCAGACCTTCTCTGTGCCCTGTGCTTAGTTCTTTACAGAAGTGACCCAGAGCTTGGGTTTTGCTGACTTAAGTTTAAGACTGTAGCACCTCCAGTCTGTGTGACCTCAGGCAAATCGCTCTTGTGTCATTGAACCTCAGTGTCTTTTGTAAATTTGGCATAATGACACCTGTGACAAAGGTGGTAGGCTCCTTACCATTGTTCCAGCAGGTGTTTGTAGTTTCCCTCTCAACCTAATTCTGGGAGACTGTATAGTCCCCATTAGTGCCCCTTCAGTCACTCCCAGGAAAGCTTCCTCTAGTGTCTGCTGTTGATATGGGCAAAAGAGAGTGACTTGCTTCCTTCCCATATCAGAATGTACAAATATACACAAAACCCAAAAGAATGCTCAATCTAGCATTTTCTCTAGGTTCCCACAGGTGTCTCCTCTGCCTCAGGAGGGAAAGTTTGAGAAACACTGGTCCTTCCGCACAGCTCCTAGCATCTGCCACTCATTACAGCTGCCCAAGCACATTATGTGTGTCCCCTCAGGGCATCTGCTTCATGTAGGGATGTTAAATGGGCACTTTACTGACTGGCTAAGCTTGAGATCCCAGGATCTACCCCCTCTATCTGTGTGCAAGTCCCAATCCTGGTTTCAGTCACCCTAAAAAGGAACTGATTAGTTATAGCTCCCAATCCTGTAACTTCATGGGAAGTCAAAGGCTTGGGTACTAGCTTAGACTTGGAAATTTCCCCTCATGTCCTTTATTTCTCTGTTAAACAAATGCTGCACTTGTCAGAGCCAGACTGCCGGGTTTTGAAGCCTGACTCTGATGCTTCTTTATCTTATATATGTCATTTAACTGCAGTGACTCTCAGTTTTTGCATCTGTAAAATAGGTATTTATTCATTCAGAAATATTTTTTTATATATAGCATTTTTATTATTATTCATATCTTTTACATTATTGTGTATCCCCCATACGTTTCCCACAACCAATTCACCCGTGAACATTCACCATAGTCCCTTGTGTGCTTTTCTCCCCCATTTTGAGTCCTTATCCTCCCCCTTCCTTGCCAAACGTCTCTTTCTTATTTTATTCTCCTATATTCCTATTATAACTGAAGCCATTCGATAAGCACATGCAATTCACAGTAACATAGATGGAGCTAGAAGGGATCACGCTCAGTGAAATAAGCCAGAAATATTTATTGAGTGTTTACTCTGTGCCAAGCACTGTCCTAAGTGCTTGGGAGAGATTAGTGAACAGAATAGACAAACATTTCTATCCTTGTAGTGCTTAGGTTCTGGGGCAGGGGTTGAGGGGGTGAATAAACATAAGTGTAATAAGCAAGTTATAGGGAAGGTGAGGTGAAAAGCTGGGGGAGGGGAAGTGCTGCAGGGAGCAGAGCAGCCGGCACTGCTCAGGTAGTGCCTGTTATCTGAAAGATCTCTATGGTGAAAGCCACAGCCCCTGTCCCATATTTCCAGCCAGTCTAGTTATTTTTCCTTTCCACGTCTCTTTGCATTTTAGAAGAAAAGAATGGGAGACTCTATGTTATTAGAATTCTATTTTGGCTGTCTCTAACTGCAGATTCTCAGAGGAGTTGAAGCTTTGTATTCATAGTTAGTGTTTTAGATAATATACTGTGTGGGATGAAGATGATGAAAATAAAAGGGAAGAGCACTAACTGAATGCCTTCTGTGTGCAATACTATTGTAGCTGCTATTTACAAAGTTAGACCCTAGAAAGACCTGAACACCTTGCTATTCAAAGTGTGGTCTTAACCTGCAGCAACAGCCCGAGGGGTGTTAGAAATGCGGACTCTTGGGCCCCACTCCTGATTTGTTACTGAGTTAGAATGGGTCTCATACACAAAAACACTAATCCAAAAGGTTGCATGTACCCGTATGTTCATTGCGGCACTGTTCACAATAGCAAAGGTATGGAAGCAACCCAGATGTCCAAAAATAGATGACTGGATCAAGAAGATGTGTTACATATACACAGTGGAATACTACTCAGCATTCAAAGAAGATAAACACATGCAATTTGCATCGACATGGATGGAATTAGAGGGGATCATACTCTGCGAAACAAGCCAGAAACAAAGAGAAAAATATCGAATGGTTTCACTTGTAACGGAACTATAGGGAAACCAAACAGGAGAGAGACACTTGGGGGGTTATGGGGAGGAGGAGGATAAGGGCACAAAATGGAGTAGAAAAGGACACAAGGGACCACGGAGATGGATCATGTGTGACTTGGTGGTGGGTTACCCAAGGGGAATACAAAATATAAATGATAAAAATAACAATAAAAATATATATTATTAAAAAAAAAGAATGGGTGTCATAATAAGACCCCCCAGGTTTCCATGTGCACTTTAAGCTCTGAAAAGTATCGTCCTGACAAGAAATATCATTAACACCATTTTCCTCAGATGACGAAAGTGCTCTTCAGAGAACGGGTAACTTCTCAGACCTCCCAGCTGGTAACTGTGGTCCACGACTTAACAGAGGTCTGTTCACAGCAAAAGAACTTCACACTTTTTCCACTACTCTGTTCCCTTTATTGGTTCTTTCTAATAGATATATTTCATAATCTACTTTATATAATAAACAAAAACAACCCAGATTGTTCAGCTTTCACTTGGACATAATTTGGAAGCATTCGCCCAGACGGACTGAACGTAAGCACCTGGTCCAAGAAGAGGGACTAAAAGATGCTAATTGAGTTTGCGTGTGGCTGTGGGTGGGTGAGTCACTTGCTGCCTGCTTTTCTGAGGTAATCTGCCTTTCTGTTGAATTAGGGAAAACAAGTGTAGTTATTGGCAGGCATTTCCCCCAGATCCTACTTGGAGGAACAGAAGACAGGAGAGAGCGGGGAGAGGCAGGCCAGGCCTGAGGAGAAGAACAATCTGGCCTCCGAGTCAGGGAATGTCTTTTTTTATGAGTAAGGAGGTATTTTTATGGTTTGCCTTGAGTGAATAGTCTCTGATGTTGGGAAAACAGACTGGGAACAGCTGGACCACACTTTGGATCAGTTGCCACAACAACTCAATACATTTGTCTCTGGTGTCATTTGATCCCTTTGAGAGCTGCGTTGCCTCAGTGTGGATGTTTGACTTCCAGGCTTCCTCTGAGCAGTAAGCACGTCTGTGCCATTGTGTTCCTCAGATTACATGGTGTGTTGATTATTCTCGCTTGGGAGTTTGGATTCTAGGATTACAGAACATGGCAATCCCACAGGTGATGGGATTCAGCTTTGTATTTATCATCATCAGAGATATAATTTTCCAGGAGCAAATTATACTGGTAGCATCTGGAAAGTCATACCGATAGTCAAAGCCATCCCGTTTTCAATGTCTGGTAATAGATCCCATTTTCTTATCTCAGGTGATCTTTGTGAGCAACACTTATCCAACTTGATCTCAGTACACAAGTTGCTATTATTTATGTGATATTTACCTTTTTCTTAGAAGATTTAAGCAAGAAATGCCATTGGAAGATTAGCAAAGAAAGATTGAATGCACTTTCGTGACTTCAAGGATGACTTAAATCTTTCCCCTCATGAAGCTTAGAAACGATCATCACTTAATGACAGATTGAGGGTGAGTCCAGTTCCTGTCATGTAAGAAAAGGCTGCATGCCTTTCAGAACCATTTAACCCATAGACATCTGTTCCCCTTAAGAGAAGTGGCTGCTTTCTCCTCTTTTTGATAAGAAACGGTCATCAAACACTTTTATCCCAGCTCCCAAATTTGTGGCAACTGGGAGCAGAGGCCCTGATAAGCTGTAGCTTCATGTCCGTGCCCACCCTCACCACACGCGAGTGCTGCCTTCTTTGAAAGCCATCGTTAGGTTCCTTCCTAAGGAACAAAGCCTCTTGAGAGAGTTCAGGAAAGCAAAGGGGAAAATAATGTCCTTAGCAGCCATGGGGCTTTGGGCCTGTGCAGGATGTAGTTTCATTGTTGTCTACAGTTACATGACTGTTTCTGGGGTCAGGGAGTTTCCTAAACAGAATATATTGTTAGATGGCAGCGTCACTGTGGTTTTCTATTGATATTTTGGTGCGGAGGTGGATAGCTGTTTCCTGTCATTGTCCTCCTTTTTCCCTCTTGTCCCACTTTATTTCATATAAATAAAAGGAAACAAAGGTAGTAAGACAGCCACGGCCAACAAGTACTTTTGTGAAGGTTTTCGTTTGGTGTATAGAAGTCAATGAATTCAAATTTTCTATAACTTTTAAAAATGTATTTATGTTGTGTGCCTTTTGTATCATCTTTCAAAGCTTGTTCAACTTTTACGTAAGATGCTCTAATGTGAATCACATGAAAAATGTAGCTGAACGTTGTCAGCACTTTAACATTTGTATTTCCTGTTCTATGTGAGTCATTTTGTAAATTTGGGGTTAGCCCTGCAGGTAGAGAGAAGGGGCAAAGAGGAATTCTACCAGCTGGGTTTGGAAAATGCCATTCCCTTTTGGATATCTGGCATGCCCTGAGTAAAGGTAGCGTGATTTCCCTGTGGCGTGGGGCGTGTTTTTATTTCGAGCAGACTAGAGTATTGCAGTCAGGAGTGCACAAAGTCTGTTCCAGGCAGGGCAAAATCAGTAGCATCAACAGCCCCAACAATCACTCAGTGTTTAAGAAAACCAGCAGACGCAGCCCAGGGTGGGCAGATGATGGGCCAAAAGATTTATCCACTTACCACAAGAGCCAAATCTCCAGTGCTACTCATTTGAGTTAAGACACATAATCAATCCTTTACAATTCTCATGAAAACCATAATTTTCTTAAAAAAATATACATTTATGTATGTAAATTCATACATAGACAACTTTACATAAGATCTTCAAAGTTTTTATGGATCCCCTGCAGCCCAGCCACAGATGTCATAGAATATCCAAAGACACCATGTGAAGAGCTAGGTTTGACTATCACTTCATCCTGCCCTCACACCACACTAGTAACTCCCACATCCCTGAGTCCTTTTTTTCAATGCTTTTGAAGTAGAACACATACAGGCCTGATAATCCTAATGTAATCGACTTATGCTTGTGTAACAAGGGACAGAAGGTATTGAGGAAAAGGAAGTCTCTCCTCCTTTAGGTCAGTCTGTGTTTTGAGTATGATTAGTCCTCTTTGAATCACTGTAGAGATTTTTGGAGAGAGTACGGAAAAAAAAACACAAGACTACACTGGTTTACAAATTTTTACAAAAGTCATGTTACTGAAATAAAATCAGTCATTTCCTATCACTTTGTATGTGCTCAACACAAATATGACAGTCAAATTCTAATTTTGTCTCTAGTTTTTTTGTAATCTGCAATAAATGGATGTTTACCTCACAAAATGCATGCCAATAGTAATAGGCCTACAGTTAATACCTGTAAAAAATCAAGTCATAGACTACTTGTTAGATTTCTTCGCTTGTCTCTTATACAGCTGTTCAGGAACAGAATAGATGGAAGACGGTTTCCATTGTGCAAAAGCACAGCCTTACCACTCAGTTTCGAAGAGTCTAAAAATAGTCCCCATTCTTGTGGGTCATGAGTGATTTCTAAGGCATTCATGAAGCCCTCAATATCAGAGCAGAATACCAGAGTACTTTCCTTTCTGAAGAAGGCTCCAACTGCTGGTGGCTCTTTTGACAGAAAGTAATTGTGACATCTTCTAGAAAATGCCATTGTTGGAGTCTTGATCCTAGCAATTCTGCCTTGTTCTTGGATAAGTTCAAATCACAAACCAGGTCATTTAGTTCTTCCTGTGTTAGTCTGTGTGGGGTTGATGATGCACCCCAGGGAAAATCTGGATCACTGCATGCTGATGGAACCGGAGAACAGGTCGGCTCACCCTTGTCCTCATCAGATGAATCAAGAGAATATTCTGGTGGAGGTTCTGGAATAGGAAGTCCCTCACCATGTGAAACTGGTCTCAATGCAGATGGAATGTTTGGGTAGACTATTCTCAAAGTCTTTGGCTTTGTCATTCCGCCAGAAAGAGGAGGAACCAAGCAGAAGTAACAGTCTTTTATGTGGCTGCTTGGCTCTCTTCACACCATGGGGACTGCAAACGGCATTGAAGGTTTTTTGCCATTTAACCAGTGTGAAAGCTGTGTTGTGCATGTAGCACAGAATGTATGCAGGGTCCAAGGCTTGTCTCGGTCACGAACCTTGCATCCGAAGTAAAGACGATAAGCCTTCTTCACTTGAGAAGTGATACTTTTCTTCTGGTTGGCAAATGTCACTTCCCCACAAATAGAGCAGAAATTGTCCACGCTATTACTGCACTTTCGAGGCATTACTGTTCTGTATTGTGCCTAAATGGATAAAATAATAACAGTTCTATGGAACAGTAGCTTCAACTGTCTCACACAAAGTCTGAAATATTTTCAGTGCTCAGCCTTTCCGACAGGGCTTTCTATAGTGCTGATGTCAGCTTACATCAACAGCCGCCTGACAGTAGTATTGCATTGCATCAGAAAATGATGCAATCAACTCTGGATGTTGTGTGCATGATGGTATTATGCAGTACGATGCAATATTACATCACTCCAGGCTGATTTATAATGTTGTTACAGTCCTACTGGATAAATTTGCACAGTGAAACATATAAAATGAATTACATGAAATATCTTCAAAACGAGAGCTAATAAAAAATTTTCAGGGTTATATTCATGTTCAGCACACCAAGATACTACAGATTAGGGCCTTTTTAAGTCAGTAACGATCTCCATGTTGACCAGTGTAGTCAGTGATCTATCTAGGAAGATAATATAAGAAAATATATTTTCAAAGATTTAAAGAGCAGTACAGAAAAAATTTAAGAGACCAAATGGATGTGATAGATTGTCAAATAAATTGTCCCAAGCTGACTATAAAAGTTTAGAGATAAAAATCATTAAACTTTCATAGAGGAATTGAGATTTAATATGTTCACAAAGGATGAACAGATTGAATAGTAGAGGAATGAGGGTTAGATATTCCAACAGGTAATAAAACACTAGGGGTATTCTGCCTAATGGAATCCAGTTTTTTAGGCCTCTAGTCTTCATTAATGTTCTCTTAGTTCTCTCATTAAACAGCCATTGTTGAGCATTTACTATATCACAGGCACCATTCAAGGTAGTAAAAATACAGCAATGAGTAACACAGACAATGTCTCCGCTATGATGGGGATTATATTGTAGAAGGGGAAAATTTTTTAAATAAATTATTAAATATTTTAGATTGGGGATAAATACCATGATGAAAAAAATAAAATGAGATAAAGGGGTTACAAACAATAATGGGCTAGAGAAAATATTCCTCTACAAAAAAGTGGTCAAGAGGCCACTTTAGCAAGATGACGTTTGAGCAGAATCCTGCAATAAAGAGTGATGCAGAGTTCCGGAGGAAGACTGTGCTAGGGAAGGGGAAAGCAAATGCAAAGATCAAAGGTGGAAACAAGCCTACCATGGTCAAGCCTGCAATGACAGCATGCAGACTGGTGTAGAGTTGGGCAGGGAGTAGGAGGGTGATAGCAGCAAATGAATTCTTGGAGCCAGTCTAGGTAGGGTCTTAACAGGTTATCTTAAGGGCTTTGGTTCTTTTTTTTTTTTTTATTTTTTGGACTGTTTTAC